>OX457025.1:91467558-91682558 GCA_949752745.1 Protula sp. h YS-2021 | reverse complement strand
GTTGCAGAAGGTAGTGAACAAGATACGAGAGTCCGACCTGACGCTGAACAAGTCCAAGTGTTAATTTAGGATGGGCCATGGGCGTATTATGGACAAGCGTTTTCAAAGGATGGAATGTCTCCAGATTCTGAGAAGCTTAAAGCAATCTGTAACGTGAAGGAGCCTTCAAATGTCACAGAACTCAGGCGTTTCTTAGAAATGGTGAATTATTTGGTGAGATACTTGCCAAGTTATTGGTTTAAAATTATGGTCCTATAATTTGTTAACCAATAGAATTACTCCAGCTCTTTCTAATGTACTGAACTTTGCTTCTTATGTAATCAATTGAAATGGCGTTTATAAGCCTACAGCAAGATATTTGACTGATATTTAAAATTTAATTCACTTTTGAAATGTATATGGATACAGCCATGTGTATATGCCGCCATGCCACACACACATAGAAAAATGTCTGGAAAAATAGATGTGATAGGTTAATTATGCCGTAATATATGTAATGTTATTTTGCATATATATTAATAAAATTATGATGCATAATGAAACTCTGCAGTTTGCACTGGATGTTATATTATCGATCACTGATTCTGAGGAAACAAATTTCAGTTTCTTAAGCTTGGAAAAGGGTCTGTAGAATATATTTTCTTAAAAAGAGAGAGATGTTCATATACATATATGTATTGATTTATGCTTACACCTTTGTTGCATAAAGACAAATCTACATCACATGATCACACTTTAATGATTCGGTCAGTTTTGACTAAAGCCAACAAGCCAGCAAGACATTGTTTATTTCTTGCAACATAGACATAACATATATGATAAAAATTGGTACCCACAGCTGCACTAGTTTATTAATCACGCTTGGCATTCTATAGCAGAGTCCCGCAACTCTGAACGACTAAGGACAATATTTCCTCTCTCTATTTATCTTCTTAGTAATTTTACACATGCTGCTTTCTCTAACATTGTAACGCATATCCTGTTTATCATTGTAACTGGAATGATTTTTCAGGAATTGATAGTCTTAAATGTTTGGGTAGACCGCTTCCTTTTGCAAAGCTGTTAAATATCCATTTTAGGGCAGGGGTAGTTGATGTTTTTATCTCGCCTTCAGTAAATGTTTTGTTTAATTTTTTGAGTGTGTTATGTCGCCATTCACCTACATTTTAAACTTGAAGACTGAGCTAAATGGCCAGTAATGAATTCACGATCACCATGTACGATGCTTTTATTTTTGTTTTTAACAAAATTATCAGCACTTTCCTTAAGATATAAATAAGCATTCGTTGGAAATAACACTGGTTCTTTTCTCTTTCATTTAATTGATTAAATAGCTTTTGACCCTCTTCTCTTTTTTAGAGTATTAGGTTTTATCTAAAACTTTTATTTTGCTCTGCAATTTTTCTATCTTGTCTTTTTCGTAATGATTTCAAACTTGCCTTTATTATAATATTCAACCTTAGAGTTTCATATTGTGAGAGTTCCAATGTTCTCACTGAATGAACGTTTACCTTCTTTTTTTCTTCTTTTTTTTTTAATTTGAAATATTGAACAGCTTGGTTTGGTATTTTTTCGATAAACATAACTAAAAACATAAATGAAATGTACTTTATTAAAACCTATTTTGCAAATAAAGGCACGCTGCAACGAACTCCTGTTATCTATCAACTTTTTGTCGGTTGAAATGCTGATTTCGTGACTTCAAAGACATATAGCTTCACAGATATGACACTTAAGGACCTGTTTCAGCTGTAACGTGCTAGAGATAAATAACCCCCGTCCCACCCCCGCCTGATCACATTAGTATATACTACTTCAGCAAATAATTTATGTCTCTAATAGCAGTGCATTCTGTCCAAGATCTGTTGAAGGTGAAACAAAAGTATAAACCCCAAAAAGGTGGACATCATTTCTTCCCTGGGAACGGACCAAAGGATCATGGACGATACCGCCCAAGGACTAAACCGTTCAATTTCTTTCAGGGTAAGATTAAAGTTCACCGGCATAAAGTCCCTTCACGAGACCTTTGATACACAGCAGCAAAAAATAAAGGAATTAGTTAGCCATCTGTTCACATTAAAGCGTGGAAGTCAATCTGCTAAATTTTTACATATTCCGTGTCCCACCGTATTGTTGTTTTACCAACAACAGAGTAGGTATTTCCCACGCCAATTACGCGTCCAAAACCGAAAATACCTTTCGGCTGCCTACATAGTTTGGTCAAAGCTTTCTGCAATGAATTACTTTATCTCCACTCGTTCAGCGATACAAAAAAGTTGTACACCTATGTAGACAATGTTTATCTATGGTTAAACTTACTGATTTGTAAATGTAAATGTAAGTATTGGATGGTATCATGTATTCCGGTACCGACACCTACTGTTTTCGATCACTCAGACGTGAAAAGCCTATTGTGACGTCAAGTATGACGTCATAGTCAAGGTCATTCCAATGGTGCGTATGGTTATGTAAACAAAGAATGGGTGTGACGTCTTAGTCGTTCCCTATTCGATACCTATTGTTCTCTGTCTATTGTTTTATTGTGATGTCATAAATGGGTCAACCAATCACATAGGAGGTTTACCTCATCGTCAAGGCTATTCCTACTTTGACTCCTATTGTTCTACTCATAAATGGGTCAGACAATCAGAAAGGAGGGTGACGTCATAGTCAAGACTATTCCTACTTTGACTCCTATTGTTCTCGGTCTGTTGTCTGTTGTGGCGTCAGGGGTAAAGTCATTCCATATTCGGCTCCTATTGTCAGCCAATCGATGTTCCTACTTTGACTTTTCAAACAGAATAGACTAGATAGCAGTCCGGTGTCATAAATAGGTCAACCAATGAGAGAGGGGGCTCCCAGTTTTGCTCTTCAAATAAAGCTAGTCAATGACAAGAGAAGATGACGATATTGCTAAAAATAGTCTCAATTTGTAAGTGGGTTTGGAACTTGAACTCGGTAAAAAAGCACAGAGGGCAGTCTGACGTCATAAGTAGGTCAACCAATCAGGATCAAGCTTCCCACTTTGACTCTCCAAATAGAATGAACCAGAAAAAGACCCTATGTTCCATATTCGACCCCTATTGTGTAGTCAAGGTCATTCCTAGTGCGACTCATCCTTAGTACTTGTATTTAAATTAAAATATTTTATTAGTTTAAGTTTTTTTTTTGAAAGCAGGAAATGAAATTTGTATAAAAACAAAGATTGTTTTTTAAATAACAACGTCTGTGTAACTTAAATATTTATACACTTAACGTTTTCCTTTGAAGGCAGGAAATTAAAGTTTGCATAAAAACAGTTACATAGGCGAGAACAAATGTGAGCAATAATATGTGTGCTAGACATAAAATTAAGTTAAAATCTGTAATTTAGACAAATAGAACAATAGGTATCGGTATCGGAATACAGTAGGAATAAAATTTGTGTAATTTTTCCATATTTATTCGTTTCAGAACAGTTTTGACCACCTGACATCCCCCTCCTCGTGGGAAAATTCGTAGGACGAAAGAATTGAGCCAAGCCTAAAGATTAGGAGGAGAGTACTGGGCCAAGCCTAAAGTATAGGAAGAGAGAACTGGGCCACCTGACCTCCCCCACTCCTTCCTTCTGATTCATGTGCATGTCTGCTTATTTCCGACAATAGAGATTTACCGACAGTTCGGCTGTTTGAAAACTCTTGTCACCGCGGCATTACACAACTTATAGAGCATAGAAGGCGCCCGCCCTCAGAGGTAACAAACATTCTATATCAAAATATTGAAGAGTGGACATGTCTGCAGTGAGTGAACAACAACTACCAACTATGTCAATGTATACAGAAAAGTCTGAGACAATGCCTACAGAAGATTCTTTATCAAAGCCTGAGACAATACCTACAGCAAAGCCTAAAGCAATGCCCATGGTAAAGTCTGAGTTGAAGCATACCAATACAACAACTTAGAAGGCGACCACAGTTTAGAAAGATAAAAAGAGATGAGTTACCAGCTACAATGCCGTTGTGTAAAAAGCGAAGAATTAAGGTAGAGCCTAAAGTCAAGCGAGAACCTGAGCGTAAGGCTACCACTACGAAGTCCATGAAGAAGATGAGTGTAGACGATTTACCGGTTATGATATTCATTAATGGAGAAACATATATTAAATTGGTGAAATCAACAGAAAGTGATGGTTAAAATTCGTGAATATATTACGGATCATGCATCTGAGAGGTCATATACTACCAAGAAGGGAACTTTGTTGTCATTGAAAGATTGGTAAATGCTGAAAAAGAAAATTACGTCAGTAGATCTCATACTTCAGTAGATAGTGTATGTGTATAAATGCAGTAACAGTTAGAAGATGGTTCAGTAGAACTCAATTATTATCAAGAATTCAAACGTAAACTATCTCTGAATCACTTGGGTGAACTGCCGATCTCTTATTGTGAAACTTATATTATCTCCGGAAGATCAAATCTTTGTGAAGGGTTACTTTGAATATAACGGGCTACGAGGTAGACCGTTAGAAAGCGAAATGAGACGAATTGTTCTCAACTGATGTCCCTTTATTTCGAAACGTCCAGACGGACCGCATGACACCGTGAAAAACTGCAAATGACAGACAGACAAATGTAACTTTATGCGTACTGCTCAAATGTTGTTTAAAGTACGCGAAAAATGCAGTTTTCACTACGAATAAAACTAAATTATACACAATCTTCGGAAGGAGCAAGGTGTGAATCGGTACTCTATTTATAAACCTTCTTTGTGACAAATCTTCGATTCGAACCCTGAAATATTTTATAATAGTATGATCTATAAAACATAGGGAAAATGTTGGGCTATAACATTACCTTTTTCGCCTCTTAAGTATCCGTGAATTACATAACATATCCGATTTTTCGTACATCGTATCCATAAGATTCAATATGGCTGCCGAACTAAGTACCCGGATGATCCGGATCGCAGTTTGATTGGATAATGCTAATCACGTTATGCATATTCAAGAGCTCATCAGTTACATTGAATTTTTACCAATATCAGGATTTCTTCTACAAATGTCAAAACATCTTAATATCAGAGTCTTTGAACGTCTCAATAAATGTCAATATTTTAATTTGGTGTTTATGATAATTGTAGTTCTCAATAAATGTAAATATTTGTGATATTCAGTAAGATAAAAAACTTAAATAATGCTTTTCAACTTTTTATTTTTTCAAACAATACTTGTCTATGATCCATAATAATACAATACTTAAATATAATACATAATATATGATATATGATATATGGTTTACCGGTGAATTAATACCGAGCCAGGGATCTTAGCTTCCTGCGATTTCATATGTGAAGAACGTTGAAACTGCGTTTAAATATCAAAAAGCAAGACCTATATTTAATAGTTTGTTGACACACTTTGAAGACAGTGTTTAAATTAATAACAATATTGCAAAGTTTAGTCAAATAAGTCTAGCGTTCTTCATCTATTTCACTCTGTTCCAGTTCTCCTTCTTATCTAGAAGCTCTTCAAAGAATGCATTGTTTTTTTTCATATAGCGGCCTTTAGTGCCTTTGAATACTCATAATGTTTTTCAACAAACAAATTAAAGTCTTCAAAAATGCTTTGATAACGTTCGCTTTGTTCTAGACGTTGGGTATATTTGAATGGCCTCATAAAGAGTTGTTTTAGTCGACACTTATAAACGGGTCGCAGGTCATCATATGCTCTTTCACGAGCATCTTCAAGCCCTTGTTCTTCATATTCTAAACCCTTTTCTTGAAATTTGTCATCATGGTCATCATATACTTCTTGAACCATATCATGCCAAACAGAGTCTATTTCTGACTCAGTGTCATCGTCACTCTCGCCTCATTGCTTCAATGCGTGGATAAAGCTTCTTCGCTGTTGTTTTATGCACTATATTCAATACAAGCATGTGCATTAATTTCAGCCATATTGACTCTTTGACGTTTAATGGAAAACTCATCTAAAGTTTCCGTGAAAGGCATTTCTATGGGATTTTTCCTTTCTATCTCCCATTCTCCATCCATTTCTGAAGTGTGTGCTGACTTTAAATGCCTTTTAAGACTTGGTGGCAAATCGTAAGATTTCGAACAAATGTTGCACTCATACATCCTTTCAAGTCCACATCAACTTTTCAAATGATAAAAAAGTCTTTGAATGTAAATATATGATGACAACAACAGCAACAGCAGCAGCAGCAACAGCAGTAACAACAACAACAACAACAGCAACAACAGCAGAAACAACAACAACAAGAACAGCAACAGCAATAACAACAACGGCAACAACAACAACAGCAATAACAACAACAGCAACAATAGAAATAACAAAAACAAAAACAATGACAACAACAACAACAATGGCACGCCCTCTCTAATTCTACATGCTCGAAAAACCATGACACATTACAGCTGCCATGTGACTAAACATCACATGTCGACAGTTGGTAATATTGGCACATGCCTTATATCTGCATCTGCCTACTCTGTTTACACAGTTCAAAGATGACCAGTTCAGCAAACATAAAGTCTGTATCGATCCGATTGAAAATATCATCATATTTCACAAAGATAAGGTCTTGCTGAACTCTTTGCAGAAAGAATGGTTCAAATCAGTCAAATAGTTTTAAACTTATGCGCTGTTGAAATTGTCATGCCTTACCTGCTACCCATATTGTAAAATATCTATATAAATCATACTGAAATTATCATCCATATTTCACAACGATAAAGTCTTGCTGAATATTTTGGTGAAAGAATGGTTCAAATCGGTCAAGTAATTTTAAAGTTATGCCCTGTTAAAGTTGTCATGCCTTATATGCTAGCCATAGGGTAAACTATTTTCCCACGGGGGTGGGGGTGGGGGAGGAGGTAGTCATTCCATGGAACGTCACAGCTAATATGAGCCTGATTCAGGTCTGAGGGTGGAAAACCATCACGCGTACGTTTCACAATCATGTGAGTCTGATTCACTCTAGTTTTTCTGGGAAAAGATTGATGTGTCTAAGCATCACAATATTGCTTCATATTTGCATATCCGTATACACACGCCTAGTTCCTTTTCAGTACAACCTTGCATTTCTGTGATGTAACTTCTGCGCTAAGCACAGACCCCGTGGTAAAGTCTTTTTTAAGCCTTATCGCAGTGAGAATTGTTAAAAATTGCTATGGATATATGTAAAAGGTTTTCTTACAAGATATTAAAGGAAACTTTATTCCATCCGGGACTTGCTCAGAAGTCTCTGACACGATAAATATGGAAAAATCACATTGCACAAGGACAGTGGTTGGAGTGAAAACTGTTTAAAGGAAAAAAATGGTTATGGATATGTGTAAAAGATTTTTTTACATGATAGTAAAAGAAACTTTTGGATTTATCCAATCCAGAAGTTGCTCCGAATTCACTGAAAGGGATGAAAAAATGATAGCGGCTGGAGGCGTTTTACATGTGCACTTTGGGCCGCGTTACACGCTTCAATCTTTGCCTGTGGTGTGGTCAACTTTCAAGGTAATAACAATATCAGTGTTCGTTTTGAGTCATATACTACGCACATGCCTACAACTCCACATACACATACTTCATTTTTATTGCAAAGACAACAGTACGGTCATTTAACAGTACCGCCAGCTGATATGAATGAAGGTACGCGGTTGGCCTAGTTGTATGAATGATGACGTATGCCTGTTGTTGAATGTTTTCTTAAGCAGCTGACAAAGGAGAGTCTTGCACATCCCCAGTGACATTGAATTTCTTGAAACTTGTCGATTTTTTTGGCTGAGGCCTCATGCTATCGGATAGTCCGTCCGTCCGTCCGTCTGTCTGTCCCTCTGTCCGTCCGTTAACATTTGGGGTGCTATATTTTGTACGCACCAAAGCGTTAAGTTTCCGTAGACGGATCGTTTTCACACAGTGAAAGAATATATATTCAACTTGTGCAACGTTAGACTTTTTTAAAATCCATAATTCATATTACGCCTGCACACATTTGAGCTGGATTCAAGTTTAGTTAATCTGGTCATGGGATGAGAAATGATTGCTATGACTAAATATAATATGTCTGAGGGGGGGGGGGTGGGGGTTCGGGAGGTCAAAAAACAAAAATGTTCAGAATTGTCTGAAACGGATAAATATGCGAAAATCACAAACTTTTCAAACGGGGTGAGGGTGAAATCAGGTCGTCAAAAAAACAAACAAAACTGTTCAGAATCGCCCGAAACGGTGGCTTTTCCGAAGGAATAGGGGCTATATATTAAGGAGAACGTCATCCTATCTATGAGCCGCAATGTTACGCGCAAATACTTTGCATTCAAGACTTGCATGAATTTTGCATTAATCCCTTTAGGCATAAAGAAAATTCATTAAGATCTTAAGGAAAAGTCCTCAAGTAGTTACCTATACGTTACTTATAAGAAGTCAGTCACTTATTTTTATTTTACTTTATTATTGTTGCACCATAAAAGATGCCTGAATCGCATGTAGAAGACATTGATATACACTTATTAATAATGCGCGTTTATTTGCGCAGTTGCGAAACTAATGAGGGAAATTATAGGTAGAGAGTTTGCTAGAAGTCACATCCCAAGGCATTTGTATTATGTCCTTAAGTAAAAAGTCTTAAGCCGTTTAGAACAATTCCCAAAGCAAAATTTGTACATAAGAGGTTTTGCCTTATGGCTTCAGTTTTTTGGCTTAATAAATGTGAATAGTCTTGGGGTGTTCTTTTTTTAAAACTTGTTCTCAGCGTTTTCAGTGTAGAATTAAAAAGAATAGTGTGAACTTTTAGCCATTTCTAGCAAATGGGTGCTCTTCAAACAGGATTAAATACAGGAACGATATGCAAATTGCCAAACATAAACAAAAAAATAGACAAATCTTCAACTAAAATTTCTGGCCAGTATATGCAAATATTACAGCGGCAATTCATATATTCTAAAAACATGACCAAATATAAAAATTGTTCATGAAAAAAAACTAAACAAAAACAAAACAAAGCAAACATTCAAAACAAAAAAGAACAAAAACAAAGTCAAGTCTGTAATAAATTGACGCATAGATTGTGTGCGAGGCTTTCTAAAAGAGCGCTTACAGCATTTGGTAACAGTAGTGACCATTGGTATTGTATAGATTGCTCAGTTCTATTTCCATTTAACTGCTTATCAGACGATGATTTTCTTTATGTAAACCTTTTCTCAGAGGTGTCAAGTAATATATATGAAAGTTACAGCAAGTTTTACAGAAACGATTTTAAGAGATTTGATTATACTGATTATAATGGATATGAACACGGAAGTAATTTAGATCCTAATAATAATTTCTTTAATGACATTTCTAACGATTGTAAATATTACAGCAGTGATTGTTATGTTAAAAACATCTCTAGTATAAGAGGATTTATGTTAATTCATTTCAATTGCCGAAGTATCCGAACTTCATTTGAAGAACTAAAAGATTATCTTCTGGACTTAAAACGGTTTTTGATGTGGTAGCCATCAGTGAAACTTGGTTGCAGTCTTCCGACAATATGGAAATGTATCAATTAGAAAATTATAAGGCAGCTTATAATCATCGTAAACATAGTATAGGTGGTGGTGTTATGCTTTACATCAACAAAGCTTATCAATTTAAGATTTTGGAAAGTATGTCACCTGTGATCGAAAATTTGATGGAGTGTATCAGTGTTGAAATAGAATCTAACGTTAGCAAAAGTAAGGTTATCTCGTGTGTATATCGCACTCCCAGCAGTGGTATTGAAGAGTTTACTGACGGTATTGGCCGGATGTTATGTCATGTAAAAAACAAGAATTTTGTTCTTTGTGGCGACTTTAATATTGACCTTATTAAATATCACAGTCATTCTCCAACTAAACATTTCATAGATGTAATACAAAGTTATGGTATGGCTCCACTAATAAGTAGGCCAGCTCGTGCCACCTTGTATAGTGCAACACTGATCGATAACATTTTCACAAATACCTTATCTGATGCGGTAAATGGTGTTCTTCTCACCGATGAAATAAGTGACCATCTCCCGAGTTTTACATGTGTTAAGGGTGTTTTTTGCCGTCAATAAAAACACAAAGTTGTATCAGTATGTAAGAAAAAGTAACAAAGCAAAAATTAAACAGTGTATTAATGAATTATCGAAAGCCGATTGGTCCACATTGTACGAAACAGATGATGTAAATACGGCCTACGAAGAATTTATAGGAAAGGTTAAACTGTGTTATGAAAAGTACTGACCACTCAAAAAAATTCGTATACCTGGAAAAGAAAAGAATAAGCCATGGCTAACCAAAGGTCTTCTCAAATGTTGCCGAAGGAAAAGTAATTTGTATAAAAAATTTATAATGAGCAGAACCGATGTTAACGAAGGAAGATACAAAACATATAAAAACAAATTAACTTCTCTTAAACGTGTCTGTGTTAGAGAATATCACAGTGAACTTCTCAGGAAGAATAGCGGTAATTGTAAAGGAACCTGGAAATTATTAAATGACATCGTAAAAAGCAATGTACACAATAGTACTGTTCAAATTTCATTTGTTGATGTTGATGGGAGCAAAGTTACGGGAAGCAAGGATGTGAGTAATAAGTTTATTGATTTTTTGTTAATATTGGCCCTAAGTTAGCTAATGATATTGGCCCAACCTCAGCAGCCTTGACAACCTTTGTCCGTCTAATGTAAATTCAATGTTTTTATCTGATGTATCTAATGACGAAATCATCAAAATTGTGGGTAGCTTCAAGTAAAAAAAGTCGAGAGATTGTGATGATTTAGACATGGATTTTGTAAAACAAATTACTCCCTCTGTTGTTAGTCCTTTGGTTCATATCTGCAATCTTTCCTTTAAAAATGGAGTGTTTCCAGATGGCATGAAACGAGCTAAAGTTGTTCCTATTTTTAAATCTGGTGATAAAGAACAGTTTAACAATTATCGTCCAGTGTCTCTGTTACCACAATTCTCCAAAATATTGGAAAAGGTTTTATAATCGTCTTAATTGTTTCATTGATAAATCTCGGTTATTAAGTGATAAACAGTTTGGGTTTCGCAAAAATAGATCAACCTCTCTGGCTTTGATTGAGTTTATGGAAAAGATAACTCAGTCAATTGATAGTAAAATGTCAACTATTGGGGTATTTATCGACCTTAAGAAAGCTTTTGATACTATCGATCACAAAATTCTAATAGGTAAACTTGCTCATTATGGTGTTCGGGGCAATATAAGCAACTGGGTTCATAGTTATTTGTGCAATAGAACGCAATTTGTGAAATATAACAATGTCATGTCAGACAAGCAATTTGTTACGTGTGGTGTTTCCCAAGGATCTATTCTTGGTCCTCTTCTCTATATAATATATATTAACGATATCTGTAATATATCAAGCATTTTAGATTTTGTCTTGTTTGCTGATGATACCAATTTATTTGCTTCTGATTTTGATTTAGATAGTTTACGTGTCAAAATAAATGCAGCGTTGATCAAATTGAATGATTGGTTCAAACTAAATAAGTTGTCATTAAATGTAAAGAAAACGAACTTTATTGTTTTTTCCAATAAATTCTCAGGTAATGATGTTAATCTATATATGTCTGAGTCTAAGATAGAACAGGTAAATGCAAGCAAATTTCTTGGTGTGTACATTGATTCTAAATTAACATTTACGTCTCATGTAAATAATGTAACCAGCAAACTGGCTAGATGTTTATCCATATTGTATGGAGTTAAAAGAAAAATCGGTTTACAAGGCTTACGAACTTTATACTCTACATTGTTTTTACCACACTTAACATACTGTTGTGAAGTTTGGGGAATGGCTTCCCAAACAGTCTTAGAAAAGGTGCTTAAATTACAGAAAAGGGCTATCAGACTAATTTGTAATTTGCGCAAACATGATTGCACAAGCGTTCACTTTCATCGGTTAAACTTGCTCAAATTTCACGACCTGGTAGGCTGAAAATAGCTTTGTTTATGTTTAAGGCTTAAAATGGACATCTGCCACCAAGCTTTAATAATTTGTTTTGTCCAAAGACCTACCGCTACAACCTGAGAAATAAAGATAAATATCAAAGGAAATTTGCAAGAACCAAATTAAAATCAAAAGGTGTGAGCATATATGGTGTTACGTTATTTGAAAATATTCCTAATGAAATCATAAATGTTTCTAGTTTCTAGTGTCTAGTGTCTTTTTTTCTTTGCTAATACACGTTAATTTGATTCATTGAATCATATTAAATTGTCCTTTGTGAGTGTGTATATATATTTAAATATATATTCATACATATATTGTAAATGGGCGAATCAACTTTCATAAGTCCTTAGGTACTTCTTCGCTTCGCCTGTTCCTTATTCGTGTTTTCATTTATTTTGTTGTTCACCTTAATGTATTTTCTTTCTCAAAGGAATAAAAACGTTATCTACGTCATCTATATAATAAACCACTTGCCCGCGAACATACGATGTTTTTGTTAGACTTCAATCACGTGACAAACCAGGAAGTGAAAAGTTTTTATTTTTTTTTTAAACTTTTGCTTTTTAAAAAAATAGGTAAGTTTGGTGAGACATATTTCAATTGATACTTTTCAATGTTTTACATTGTGCAGCGGTTTTGCTGCCATCCATTGATTATGGATGTATGGTTGTTATGTGAAGAGCTTGCAAACCAACTTCCCGGTGTACGTATAGCTCCGAGTAGCTCTGACTTGTATAACATCGTACATATCTCTGTCAGAGCTACGAAGCCTTCCATTGCTTCACTAATAGGGCTCAATTTCATATTTTCTGAGGCATGAATTCTGCATACCAGCCCATATTATTCAAACATCTACAGAAAGTAATTCATGCCCAATATGCCCTTTTGTAACACAGGCACAGTTTTTAGTGAGCTGTATATCTTTTATTTGTTCATTAAAGTTCAGAAAAGTTAGGTTCCGCACCCACCTGTCAAATGTTTGTTTACATTCTGGCCTTTAAATGTCACGTGACCAAAGTCAAACTGACCATAAAACTTGTGCACCATAATTTGTAATTGGGCCATTTATGTGATACACCCTTTCTAAAATAACGCCGTTGGCCCCAGTTGTGCGCCGAGATTTGAAAATTGACATCAATGGCATTTCCTATTATAGGAACTCTGACTCTTGCTGTCATAAGAAGAGTCATCTAGGACTACCTGAGAAGTATGCTGCCACACTTTTTTCGACCACAGCAAAACTATAGAACTCCAGTAAAGAGTAGTTTTGCAGGTGTAGAATCATTGTTATGGGTGATAATGATGAATTCTTTTTACTGGTCTCAAGAAAGCATCTACTTTTCTCGGTACAAAATTGTTATTTGACGATAAAAATTGTACGCCGTAATTTATAATTAGGCCATTTATGTGATGCACTCTTTCTAAAATAACGCCATTGGCCCAAGTCGTGCGCCGAGATTAGCAAAATTGACATCAATTACAAATTCTGTTATGGGAACTATAACTCGTGCTGTCATAGGAAGACCGCAAGATACGGGTCAACTGTGTATGTTCTGAGGCTGGAATCCTGCGTACAAGTCCGTATTATATAAACATTTACTGAAACTTCATGTACAATATACCCTTTTTGCAAAACAGGCGTAATTTTTAATGGACTGAATATATTTTATTTCTTCGTTAAATTGAAGAAAGATTAGCTTATAACCCAGCTCTCAAATAGTGTTTACTTTCGTGGTTTTAAATGCCATGTGACGAAAAATGAACGGGTTATGTGTTAACTGTAAAATATATACTCAAATTACTGGTAAATGCAGAATTAGGCATAAGTTTATTCTATTCACCCGTTAATTAAGCTTATAATTTCTTCCATGCTTTCTGAAATGTCAGTTCAGAATTTTTTGGTATAAATTAAAGCATGTATTTCCTCAATTTCATGCCACAAAACATGGTTCCTGTGTGTAAACAAATATTAGTTATTGCAGGAGAAGTTGTATATCATTGGCTTAATACTTCAAGGGCCTTTTAGGCCAACACTAATAAAGATTTGTGGTGTTTTAATCTCACACAGTATCCCGCCACAGCGGTGACTCAAAGATAGCGTTGTATAAGCGTTTCATGGCGAGGAATCGAAGCGGTAAAAAAGCGAATCCTTCATTAGTGGGCCACATGTTGGAGCTAGGTTTTGATCAAAGCTGTTAAGGTTTTAATTTGTTCCATTTCAATATCGTGTCAGTTTCCATATCGCTCGTAAAAAATATATTGGTACACCATGCTTTCGTTAAAATCAAATATCGACATATCCCCCGCTATTTTTGATATCCTGTTTGCATTTTTGGTTCTCAGAAGCATATTAATCGATCGCTATGGAACTCGGTGTTATAGGTGTAGTCCCAGCTGCAAGCAGCTGATTTTTTATTCTTTCACAGTTGCACCGCTATCCATATAGTTAAGGATTCGAAATCGGTGTCTGAAAAACGGTATTCAAAACGGTGACGGGAGCAATGAAAAATATGTATGATTCCGAAAGAGTTTTACTTGCAGCCAGCAAACTTTATCTGCCATTAAAATCGTTGGATTACTTTTGTATCCTTAATATATTATCACCAGAAACACATGATATAACTTTAATGTTAATGTTATATCAAAAACACCTCATTAAAAAAATTACATCATAGATAAGTCCATTTGTGGATAAAGTTACTTCGTTACTCAAACACACACAAACACACAGTGAATCTACACCAGAAAAATCTTTGGTAATCGAAACTATTTTTTTTTTCTAAAACTGTGAACCTTTTCGCAAAACGTTTGATGATTGAAACAAAAGTAGTAAGCCCCAAAATAATCGAGCTGTTACAACAAATATGAGCAATGATGTCACCTCAGATTTAAAGCCCCTTTCATTTGATTATGTGCTCTGAGAAAGAATTGAGTCTCCGGGGGAGATTGGGTCTGGTGCGCATTGGTTCTGCGCTCTCTTCTCACGCCGTCTTTTCAACACTGTATTTTGGAAAATGGGTAGAAATCGAGCGTGCACTCATGTCGTTACACAATAAACCAACCGCGTACATTTGTACTTCATTTCTCACAGATCAATAACGTTTGAGTGATGTGGAAAGCAGCGGCTGGGCGCACTGTGAGTGTGGAGGCTGCCAACGGTGACGACGACGACTGGGACACCGATGCAGACTTTGTGGTCAGATATTTTGTGACGTGATATAAAAGCAAGAAACCCTGTACAATCATGATAAATTGATGATGGCTTTCGTCTCCATGTTCTTAAGATTTGGTGCATGGATGAAGAGAGATATAAATGTTTGCTTGCTACCCTCCCCATAGGTGGAGTAATTCAACTAAAAATAGCAACACATAGGAGTTGGTTGTTTTACTCAATTAAAAACAGTGATCTCAATTTATCTGAGGTGGCAGTTGGGGTGCAGCTTTAATTTAAATCTCGGTATTAATTATGTCAGTATTGGTTCGAGGCAGAATTTGTTTATATTGGATTTAGAATGAAGTGAGTGAAAAGGAACAGAGATGGGGAGCGAAGACTGTGGAGGGATCTGGTCACATGGCCTCGCTTAAGTAAGTTAATAATAGTCTGTTAGTTTGTGTTTCTGTGTATCTAAATTCCGCCGGACTAGGAATGATTAACGCCGGGTTACGGGTGTCGTGTTATTAACGGTGAAATTGAAAAAAAACGTGCTCTTCTTCCATCGTATGAAATTGACGTCAACTGCTTTGATTAAATGATGCTTTAAACTAGTGGTCTTCGAAACAAAATTTTCTTTCATCTGGTAAGGAATGTTATATATTGCTTTTTTATGGGGGGGGGGGGGGGGTTGGGCGCTGGGGCCGGCATCAGTATTTATTTTGTTTTGTTGGATTTTTAACAGCATGAATGAATTGCGAAAAGGAGTGGAGAGCGAGCATGAAAAGAAGAAGCAGGAAGAATATGAGTCGGGGCCGAAGGCGTCCGAGGGCTACGGGGGTCGCTTCGGGGTGCAGAAGGATCGCATGGATAAGGTGACTAGTCATTGGCGCTTAAGCAGACGCACGTGGCATATTTTGCACAAGTCTCCTTGACACTTTCAACCAATTTGAAGTATAGGTAACTCACGCAATTTCAGCGGTTTCGCGATTTTGATGTATTTACCCTCTTTCTGTAATTTTGATATTCAATGCCGGGAATATTTTGTGCAGTATCTCACTGTGTTTATGATCAACAGTCGGCGGTGGGGCATGACTACAGAACAGAATTACAACAACACGCAAGCCAAACCGATGCGACGAAAGGATTTGGTGGCAAATATGGTGTGCAAAAAGACCGTGTGGATAAGTCGGCAGTAGACTGGACATACCAAGCAAAATTACAGCAGCACGAGTCTCAAACAGGTTGTGACATTCATGGAAAAATTGTTTGGATGCTTCAAACGCATGTTTAAGATTATTCGTAACCGACGACAGCGCCCCAGGGCCAAACTAGTCGCGGGGGGGGGGGGGGTGGTGACTGATTTGATCCTACGCACTAAAAGTATTTATCGATATTTTGATTTTTCGCAAGTAACATATTAATAGTATTGTTAAAATTCTGTTCCTAAAGACACAAAAAGTGACATGCTTGTGTGAACTCGTATTTATTAAAGGGTTAATCCTGGGATACTGTAAGACTAGTGTTAACAGTATTCGTATTGTATTCGATTTATGTAACCAAGCATTAAGGGTTTGTGGTATATTGATTCTCTTCAAATTCAGATCACTCCAAGGGATTTGGCGGGAAATATGGTGTTCAGAAAGACAGAATCGACAAGGTGAATATTCTTACGTATTGTTTGATTGGAGAGGCGTGTGAGCAAGATGTGGTCGTGTTGACAGCTGTTAGTTTTAGGACATATTTTCAGTTTATCTTTTGAACGGTCCGCTTAGATTACAGTGCGTGTTAGAGAGATATTTTGACAGTAAATAAAATTTCGAATATAAAACAATGAAGTGATTTCAAGGAGAAATGATATTATATCTCGAAGTTGAACTAACCGTTTAAAATTGCAGTCAGCCGTCGGTTGGGAGCATAAGGAAAAACTACAACAGCATGAGTCGCAAAAAGGTTAGAGATTTAATTTTAAGGAAATGACATAGTCCGTGGAATCTCAACGTTTTTGCTTTCTAGCGGACGCGAATCATTCGCCTTCTGTCAAATTAAAGCCAAAATTGTTTTTCAAACAGTTATAAAATACTGTAAATAATATATGGTTATGTTTGACGTAACGATCAATGTTGAAATTTCAGCTTTCTTCCTGTTTGAGTAGAAAGTGAAAATAAATTGAACAAAGGTAAATGAGAATCTGAAGATGTTCTGTTTTCGCCTGTACCAAGCACCAGAAATGTGCAAGAATTACATAAACTTGTTTTATTTTATTTCTAAGGGTAAGGTGTTATTGTGTCTATTCTGTAAATTTCGTTAAATAAATACACCTCAGTTATGTTTCATTATTTTAGATTACTCTAAGGGTTTTGGTGGCAAGTACGGTGTTCAGGCGGATCGCGTTGACCAATCAGCAGTGGGCTGGGACCACAAGGAGCAATTGGGCAAACACGAATCACAGCAAGGTAGTTATTCCGCCGCTGTCATGTGACCTCACTTCTAACACTCACGTGACCTTATCGGGAAGGAAATAGGTCGGTTTTAAAGGCATGTGGTTTAATGACTTTGATGTGGTTTGTAATGCGTTAAACTAAATGCGTTACGACTCTTGTATTGTAGTATTTATTGTTTTGTGAAAAGTGCACTGAAAAAAATTAAATCTCCAATTAAAAGTGAATTCCTGGTGAAAAGTCTGTGGCTGTGAGTATCAAATTGCACGAAGAGGGAAGCCAAGAAAGTCTCCCGTTTAATTTGTATGACAGATTACGCAAAAGGTTTTGGGGGCAAGTACGGCGTGCAGACGGACCGGGTTGACAGGTCAGCAGTGGGCTGGGACTACCAGTCTCAGCTGTCACAGCATGATTCACAGAAAGGTGAGGCTATGTGTCAAGTGGTTCATCAACAAAAAGCGTGGCTCGGGCTTCCGAGGTGCTCCCCTGTACACTTTTAATGAAATCCAGAACATTGTGCTGTACTAGGTGATAATGAGCAAAGTGATAACAGAAAACAAAGTGATAACAACCAAACAAAACATAATCAAGACATTTCCAAATTGTGGATTGTTTAATAAGGCTTTCATTGTAGTTACTTTGTTATTTATTGTAGATTATAGCGAAGGTTTCGGTGGTAAATATGGCGTGCAAAAAGACAGAGTGGATGAGAGTGCGGTTGGGTGGGAACACAAGGAGGAGCTGTCCAAACACGAGTCGCAGAAAGGTCGCCATGACGTCCCCATATCACATGCTGTCCTTGTCAAATGATCCGAGTTAAAAGTGACTGCAGTAAAAAATAAATAAAAAAAAAAAGGATTGAAGTACTTATTTTAGACAATGTAAGTCGATTTATTCCACGGAAATGGGCCAAAATTAAAAAATTACCTTTGATGTATGTGTAGATATCTTTAGTGTATGTGGACAGATTACGCAAAGGGTTTTGGCGGCAAGTATGGCGTTCAGTCAGACAGAGTGGACAAGTCTGCCAAGGGCTGGTCCGAGCACACCAAGCCAGAGCTACATCCCTCCCAGACAGAGTACAAGAAAGGCTTCGGCGGGAAGTTTGGGGTCGATACAGGGAGTCAAGATAAGGTAATGTCGTACGTTAGATAGGGTAATACCATATATGATAATGTGTAACGCAAGGTAATTTTATGTGGTGCGTTAGATAAGGTGTCACCATACATGGTAGATAGTGATATAGGATAAGGTATGGGCGTTAGATAAGGTAACAATATATATAAGGTATGATGCAAGATAAGGTATGGGCGTTAGATAAGGTAACACCATATATGATAAGGTAGTTAGATAGGATAAGGCGATGTCATGCGTTAGATAAGATAACAACATATCTGATAAGGCAGTGACGTAAGATGAGGTAATATCGTGCGTTACATAAGCTGACACCATGCATAATAAGGTAGTGATACAAGATAAGGTAATGGGCATTAGGTAAGGTAACACCATATATTATAAGGTATTTACGTAGGATAAGGTAATGGGCGTTAGATAGTGATGTTATATATATATTTATCATGTGTACTAATTAAGGTAAATTGCTAACAATAATGTGGCAGCTCTGGGAAGCTTTCTAGTTAAATCGTAAAGGCTTCTGTTGTGTGTGCTTTGCTGGTTTGCACTTAAGCCGCATAAATAAATGTTAAGCCGGATCTTTATTTCAGTCGGCAGTTGGGTACGAGGAACAGCGAGGAGGCGTGGGGTCAGTCTACCAGAAAACAAGGCCTGAGATACCAGGTAGGAAAAAAATTTGTTGTTAAAAACAATGTGAAAGCATAAATAAAATGAACGTTTAAACCCTCGCAGATGACAGTCACTGGTGTGCATGTTGCTATTTAAAAACAGAAATATTAGCTCCAAATTCATCTAGCGTGATGTAGCTGGTTTACTCCCCACAGGGGGAATATATGCGATCGACCGTGTGTCGGTCTGTCATCAACAGCTTGACAACACGATAACTAAAAACTGATGCAAGGATTTTAATGAAACTTGGTATGTGACTTCTATGTAAACAAACACAGGCCGGTATTGAAAATGGGCCAGGGTCGTCCAAGGAAAATGGACCACATGCTTCTGTGTGGAGAAAAAAATTTACCGATTTATAATTTAGTATAAATTACAAGACGTTTGCATTAACTTGACAAAGACCGAATATCTTGTATCGGGCATGAAAAAGCATCTAAAAAATGGGTGTTTTTTTCACGTCTTTGATTTTTCTTTTTTTCTTTCTTTTTTTTTTTTTTTTTGGTATTGAAATGTGCACATAAGCGACTTTGTGTTGTTGACTTGGCAGCGTCGTCGGGTGCTTCCAGTCTACGCTCCAAGTTTGAGAACATGGGGCGAGCTGAGGAAGAGGAGTCACGGAAGCGAGCCGAGCAGGAGAGGGCCAGGAGGCTGGCCAGGGAGAAGAAGGAGAAAGAGGCCGATGAAAAGGCTGAGGCGGTACACTGACTCCACTTGTTTCACCGCCCTCCCCAACCCCCCCCCCCCTCCCCCCCACTATTCCCCGTTTATGTTGAAATTGAATCTTTTTGTAGTTGGGGTGGAAGTGGTGAGGATGTGTAAATGACAAAAACCGTGAAGGCTTAAATATATAAATGAGTCAAAATGATAAGCACTCGAGATGTTTGAAATGGAAAGAAGATCAGAAGCAACCTTCATTTCTAGTGTTGCCATGTTTGTTTTGTTGCGTGAATTGCAGGAAAGACAGGCAAGGCAGAAATTATTACAGCCTGCTGAAGAGCAAGAAGTTTACGATGACGCGCTCACGTCATCGCGACAAGAAGCGCCTCAGGAAATTTACGATGACGGCACGACACAGCAGGAAATTTACGATGATGGCACGACGCCGCAGGAAATTTACGATGACGGCACGACGCCGCAGGAAATTTACGATGACGGCACGACGTCGTACCCACAGGAAGTGTACGATGACGCCACAACGACACAAAGCTTGAGGCAGGCCCCGCAGGAGATTTACGATGACGCGGCCACCGGCGCTGCGACAGAACCGTATGAGGAGGCCGCGGCCATAATGCAGGAAGACTCGGGAGTTTATGCTGTAAGAAAAACTGCTGCATTCTGGAAACCGGGCACATGTGTATCCAAATTGTAAAAAGACTTCCAGTGGGTCCATCGAAATCAGCCCAATTCCAGTCCACCAAGCTGTGTTTACATAACATTTTACTTAATTGTCCTGGTATTTAAAATATTTAACGGAACATGTAAACGTTGAATTTTTTCCCCATTTCAAAAGGTCCATGTAGAGTTTTAATTGCTGTTTATGGTCCTAGCCTCGCTAATGATCTCTGTTGCGATCTGCCAAAATTAGTAAGTATGATAATCTATGAAAATGGTAACATCAAAAGTGCGGTATGTCATTTATGGGATTTTTCATTGGCGAGATGCTAAAAAAAAACAAGGTTGTGTTTAGAGAACGGAATAGCCGCGGTAGACGAGAGTTTTCTGTTTCGAGTGTTTTATATTTTATTTTGTGTGTGTTGCAGGAGGCGAGTGACGTACAGCCGCGGATCAACTACGGGAAGTCGTATGACGCCCCGGAAGCGACCGAATACGAGGAGGCGGGTAACGTGGCGGCCATACCGACCGACCAGGGCCGCTGCGCCGTCGCCGTCTATGACTACCAAGCGGGTGAGCTCTGCGCCTCATGTCTGTAATAGCTTAAGCGTAGTTTATTTCGGGGAACTTAGTCCCTGGGTCTCCATGAGGCGTTATGGTGTGTGAGGCCTGGGTCTCCATGAGGCGTTATGGTGTGTGACGCCTGGGTCTCCATGAGGCGTTATGGTGTGTGAGGCCCGGGTCTCCATGAGGCTTTATGGTGTGTGACGCCTGGGTTTCCATGAGGCTTTATGGTGTGTGACGCCTGGGTCTCCATGAGGCTTTATGGTGTGTGATCCCTGGGTCTGCATGACGCTTTATGGTGTGTGACGTGTAGATCTTTGTGATACTTTATGATGTGTGAGGCCTGGGTCTGCATGACGCTTTATGGTGTGTGAGGCCCGGGTCTCCATGAGGCTTTATGGTGTGTGACGCCTGGGTTTCCATGAGGCTTTATGGTGTGTGACGCCTGGGTCTCCATGAGGCTTTATGGTGTGTGATCCCTGGGTCTGCATGACGCTTTATGGTGTGTGACGTGTGATCTCTGTGATACATTATGGTGTGTGTCGCCTGGGTCTCCATGAGGCTTTATGGTGTGTGACGTGTGGATCTCTGTGATACTTAATGGTGTGTGACGCCTGGGTCTCCATGAGGCGTTATGGTGTGTGATCGCTGGTTCTGCATGACGCTTTATGGTGTGTGACGTCTGGGTCTCCAGGAGGCTTTATGATGTGTGACGTTTAGGTCTGCATGAGTCTTTATGGTGTGTGACGTGTGAATCTCTGTGGGGCTTTATGGTGTGTGACGTGTGGATCTCTGTGATATTTATATGTCTCCCCCTAAGGGAGACATATATAGCATTTGGTGTGTCCGTCCGTCCGTCCGTCTGTCCGCCGTGAGTTCTTATGAAATTAATGAGTCGATTTTTCTCAAAACATACATACGTATTGGGGTACATGTCTAGATGATGCCCGTGTTATTTTTTTTTTCGTTTCCTCAAAAATTCTATTTTTGGCATATTTTTGAACATAGGGGGGTTTTCGCACATTTCTTTCACTTTGGCAGGCTATATCTCCAAAACAGTTTGTTGGATTAGGCTGAAACGTGGGAAGAACAACACACCTATAGTGCAAATGTTTACTGCGAAGTTTGTCTTCATTTTCGCTGAAAATGTATTTTTGGCGAATTTTTAAATTTTTTATTTTTAACTTTTTTGGCCATATTGTTGCGATATCTCCGAAACGGTTTGTTGGATTAGGCTGAAACTTGGCAAGAACAACACACATATAGTGCAAATGTTTACTGCGAAGTTTGTCTTCATTTTCGCTGAAAATGTATTTTTGGCGAATTTTTAAATTTTTTATTTTTAACTTTTTTGGCCATATTGTTGCGATATCTCCGAAACGGTTTGTTGGATTAGGCTGAAACGTGGCAAGAAGAACCTACCTATAGTGCAAATGTTTACTGTGAAGTTTTTCTTCATTTCCATTGAAAATGTATTTTTGGCGATTTTTTAAATTTTTGAATTTTTACTTTTTGAGCCATATTTTGCGATATCTCCGAAACAGTTTGTTCCATTAGGCTGAAACATGGCAAGAAGAACCCATATGTAGTGGAAATGTCTACTGTGAAGTTTTTCTTCATTCATTTTCTTTAAAAATGTATTTTTGGCGATTTTTTTTTCCATTTTTTGGGCTCGCCAATGTTGTATTTAAAGCAGGAATTTTTTCCACGTGACTGATTGGGTTTGCGGGGGAGACATATCCGTTTTTGTTTTAACAAAAACACTGGCCAATCTAGTTTGTGGTGTATGAGGCCTGGGTCTCCATGAGGCGTTATGGTGTGTGACGTGTGGATCTCTGTGATACTTAATGGTGTGTGAGGCCTGGGTCTCCATGAGGCTTTATGGTGTGTGATCCCTGGGTCTGCATGACGCTTTATGGTATGTGACGTCTGGGTTTCCAGGAGGCTTTATGATGTGTGACCTTTAGGTCTGCATGAGTCTTTATGGTGTGTGACGTGTGGATCTCTGTGATACTTCATGGTGTGTGGCGCCTGGGTCTCCATGAGGCGTTATGGTGTGTGACGTGTGTGTCTGCATTTTACTGGTGTAATGACTAAAAAGGAAAATGTACAGTTATTTAGCGAAATAAAAAAGCGAAAGTGTGCGAAATTGTTCTGAATAATAACATACGTACATTCTGTACATTGATATGTGTTTGTACCGTGCGAATAACCTGGCTAACTCCACCCGTCTTTCACCTCAGGGGTTTGGAGGAAACCACTATGATCAATTCAAGTTGCAATAAAATATGTGATTTATGTGATCATTTTCAGCTGATGACGATGAATTAACATTTGATCCCAATGAAATCATCACCAATATAGAATTCGTAAGTATACAGCTTCGCGGTCACAAAATGAGTGCGTCGTTAGAAGTCCAAGAGTTCTTCTGTCTGTCCAAAAATTTTGTTTAAATAGTCCAGTCCCACGTTTTAAATAGTTGAATTTTGTTTTCGGAATGAAGGGCGTAAGTGGTGAAGTCAATCATTTTGCTTATTGCCTTGTATTTCCCAGTGTTTAGAACAAGTTTTGTTGAAAGAAATTACAAATTTAGGTCAGGTTGGGTATGTGCAAATTGTACACAGTTCTAATCTATCAAACAGCAGTGGTCGTATTAAAAAAACTGAAAGATGAAAGGCTAACAATCCGCGTCATTTATTTCATTTTTTAATGAAAAATAATGTGACCAAAAACGCTTGATATCGAAGACTTGCACGAATGTCTTTGTCTTCGAGTTGAAATAATGGCTGGATACTCCGTGGAGAGAAATATGAAAACGAAAGAGGTAGTAAAGATGTTTCTGATTCTCTGGGAACATGATCGGGATTGGCAAACACGTGATTTGTTTGTAGGTTGACGACGGCTGGTGGAGGGGAGAGTGCCGAGGAGTGACTGGACTGTTCCCAGCCAATTATGTGGAGCTCAAAGAATAATCATCAGCCAATCAGATGCCCGATTTCATTCCGTTACACCGATGACAGCGATTAGTCTGTAGTAGTTGAGAAATCCAGAAGGTGGCGCTGGTCATTGTAGAGCGCAGGCCATCCGGATTAACGTAGCGACCATAATCTGCTGCAGAAGTTTCTGTTGACTGAAAACAGAACCTGCTGGAGAATAATCGAAAACACTGTTCGTTCAGAATTCCATTGTCTTAAATGTCGGAACTTTGTGGAAACTGGTGCACTTGTGCGGAAAACTTCCATGTTTTATAAGCATTAGTTTGTCGATCAAAGAAAAATAAGGTTTTCACGAGAAACCAGAGACGGGGGGGGGGGGGGGGGGGATGGGTTGTGGACGGGATTGGGGAGCTGTTGAAGGCTGACAAGAGCTGATACATCTAGTGCCTTTATTGCCAAAACTTCCGTATGTATCGTCCTAAATCTTTGTACTTATCGTGTGTATTGTATATTCTGGCTGCAGTTGAAATAGGATTATGGTCAGTTTACAGTAACAGATGTCCCATTTACAATAACAAGATTAGCTGTGGTTTACAGTTTACAATTGTAGTGAAGAGACTGATGTTATTTTTGCTTCAGGTTAATAAATTCGGGTTGAATTTTAGATGATGCCATGAATACGAAACCCTTGACAGATAACGTGTGATAATGGAACGTTTGTTTTCGGAAATTTTGAGAAGTAACTTTGTTTTCAAAATGTTCTGCTGAGCCGAATTCGATATGTTTACTTTTCTACAGAGAGGCTGACATTAGTAAGAAAATGATTAGTATATACCAAACTGCCCTACACATTTGCAGAGTATTCACGTGATATTTACGCGTGTCCGCGGATAACCGTGTTTATTGTGATTGAATGATCATGATCTTTAAAATTAAATTGTTCATACGATAAAGATCTCCACTAATATATTCATTTATATGGCAAGTTCATCTAATGAAAAAAAAAAACAAAGTTTCATATATAAATGTTGCGAAGTGGCAGATAAGATGTTCTGTATTTTTACATATTTTCTTCTATGATTTTATTAGATTCTCTTATTTAGATTGTTTATAAGGCATAGATAATTTCTTTACGTCACGCATGGAAAAGAGCATTTTTTTTACAGAGTGTTATTGTGCAGGCTTGCTTGTTCGCTCGCGCGCACCCCTTAATCACATTGCTATAGTTCTGCTGTATATTTTGATTGAGATGTAGAAAGATTTTAAGTCTTCTATTTTCTTTGTGCAGTGCTGTGCCGGCAGTCAAGCGGTCACTGTCTTCTTGTCTGACTTGTTACCACGGTAATTCCACTTCCGTTTCAACAACTTGTACAATTTTCTTTATATATTTTTTACAAGCGACGAGATTTT
This sequence comes from Protula sp. h YS-2021, assembly GCA_949752745.1. NCBI lineage: Eukaryota > Metazoa > Annelida > Polychaeta > Sabellida > Serpulidae > Protula > Protula sp. h YS-2021. The sequence goes on along the minus strand of OX457025.1, from coordinate 91,656,946 downwards.
CTGTTATAAATAATGTACCGATAGTGTTTGTCTTGGTTGTTGGTAGCGAACTGACTGTCACCGACGCTAAAAAAGTGAAAAAAAAAAATGCTGGTAGTTTTCGGATTCTGTCTTGAAATTGCAGTTTTTTTCTTTGACTTTATCTGTTGTCTTAACTGTCCCGACTTCCTCAATGAGGACTGTAGAATACTGAAAACTTGCGTAGAAATTTGATTCAACTTCATTTAACGTTTTTGTTAAGTATAATGTATGGATTGCTCTGTGTGAGCCTTTTCTGAAACTAAATGGTTCCTGCATTTTCAAGGTTGTCCATGTTTTTTATTTCCGCGTAGCGTAAATGACTTAAACCAGATGCATAATTGTGATGAATATGAATAAACAAAGCGATCACGATTCATTCTTTGATGTAGAGTTGAAACACATTAACATACGGTAAGGCGAAAACGGTATCAAGAAATATACTTCTACAGCTTAATTTTGATGTAGCTGTTGACCAAGTGTACGAGCCTTCTAGACCAAGTGTACGAGCCTTCTAGACCAAGTGTACGAGCCTTCTAGACCAAGTGTACGAGCCTTCTAGACCAAGTGTACGAGCCTTCTAGAACAAGTGTACGAGCCTTCTAGACCAAGTGTACGAGCCTTCTAGACCAAGTGTACGAGCCTTCAAGATATTTTATTGATTTTGATTATAGTGACCTAAACGAGACGGTCCAAAGACAATGCTAAATGAGAGATAAGGAAAATGCTGCCTTAAATATCAATTAACAGCATTTTCTTTACATTTCAATGTGGATACATTCACAGGCAGGAACATGGATTTCAGACTGACAAGGATTTTAGATTGACTAAAATCTCAGTTCTGAAGAACAAATTAGAAAAAAAAGACCAACAAATATACCATAAATTTATTCACAATATTGTAGGCTTAACTTTACTTTAACGTTACCACATAACACAAGTGCAATGTAAATAATATCTGCACTGAAATGCATACCTCAGACCTGCAGTGATACACACGGCTGACTGAAAATCACCTATGCTTGTGACGAGGCGACAGCAAGTGCAGAGCATATGCTCGTAACAAAACTGAACAAAAAATACATTTGTAGTTTAACAACAAGCCGCAAACCTGGCATAGTTTTCTACGTTGATTACTTCCATGGCGTTGTCTGTTTTTACATGCGAGTAATTTTCAATGTTATTCATGCGTCTTAAGTTATAACTGCATCGCGTGAGCTGAATTTCATGAACCGATCAGTTCATCAGTGTCACTAGGAAATCCCACGGATCGTCTGACCGCAGCATTCCGCCCTTTCAAATGATCACATTATTCCAGGCTTCCCAGCGATTTGTGATAAAAAAAAACGTTTATTTTCATCGGTTATCGAACAAAAAGAGAGGTTTTAGAGGCTTTTCCACGATTAAAAACATTTTGAAGTGTGCGGGACAAAAACAACAGTGACAAGTCGGGATTTAGATTATTAAGTGTCAAAAGGCTTGTAAGATAACCAACAAGTGACAGCTGCATTTTAAAACTGGTTACTGAACATTTTGCCAAGGCCCTCATTTGCCGGGACCTTCAAAAAGTTTCCACGATTGGCTATTCCGTGACCAGTCCTATAAAATTTCTCGGCAATCTGACTAACATTAAACGCGCCATTTTGAAAAGCTGGACTCCCAAAACTGTCACCCCTACCCCGTTCCAGAAAACATTCCCATGAAACCAAAAAATTAGTTGTTGGTAGAGCTCAGAATTTATGGCATCCACCATCATGTAGAGTTTGCTGGAAACGTATTTGGTTCTAAATGGACAGACCTCTGCTTGGCCGAGTTTACGACCGATACGACTCAGAAGAAGCCGCTGATCCCACGCAACCAACGCTGCTTTTTTTGGAACCTGTAAGCCCAAAACCTGGCTGTCAAAATAACCAACAATGCTTTGTGAAACTCAGCTATCGAACCACTTTGTCCTAGATATTTTCTTGGCCACTCCGGCATCGGCGAGCGTCTTTCTGTATTTGTTGACTAGCCGGTCAAGGTCGTCTGTTTTTTCCCGCCTGCTGGACGGGTGTCGTACTTTCTGCTTCTTTTCTACAGGCTGCAAATAAAATCGTATCATTCTTAAACACAAGTCTTCCAAGGAGTTACTTTATGTCGTGCGTAGTACAGCCGGATATCACACTGTACGAAGTCCTTTGATTATCTACATTATTACGCCTTTTATACATTTTACTATGAATGCATATTGCATGCTGGTTGCACTCAGTTTTATTACAATCCCTTCGTAGGGTCCTATACTTCTGGTTATTTTCTAAATGTATAAACAGATATGGTGAAGAACCAGCATAAATATTCCACAGATCTACATGTGACTGGCCATAACATAGCGTCCTAGCACATTCACTGGCGTCGCTTACACGGCACAGGCATACGACAACGCGCACCTGCTGAGGCTGGCTGCCTTGTTTCCTTTTCTTCCTTTTGATTGGCTGCGCTTTGTTTTTGTGACGTATTTTCGGTCCCCAATGCGACGGCAAAGCTTTCATACCTTTCTGCATATTCTGTAAGAAATACCAGCAAAGAAGACGTACACATTTAATCTCAATCTATTGGGACGCCATGTGTTATTCCGTTGTACTTCTGTATTGAAGCCCGTTCAGAATAATAACCGTCTTTCTACTGTACCTCAAACTACTGGCCCAGCAATGAACTTTTATAACGAGGCACCGAAACAAGTATAATTGCTTAAAATATGTCAGCTTAGCAGTTGACAGGCCATACTTGCAATTTCCCAGACTCAAACACCAATTCACGTCAGACCTAACGGCGACTCTGACATGAATATCGCAGTTCCGCCAAATGTTGACGCCAAAAAAAAACAAAAACAAAAACAAAAACAAAAAAAAACAAACAAACAAACAAAAAAAACAAAGCCCAAAAAAACAATAACAACCCGGCAAAGCCTTCAACGTGTATCAAGTCCGGCTGTATTATGAATCGCTCGCGGGCTGCATACACCCCAGAGAGTGTTTTACCTCTGGTGGCTTGGCTACAGTCGGATCATCGGCTCCTTTCTTTTCTTTCTTCGTTTTCTGTCGTCCGCTGTACACGCCCTTCTTGTTGCTCGACTTTAACACTGAATCCTTCAGCTACAATAAAAGCGTCATATGCACGCAGCAAGCAACAAGGTCACGTGACGATGAATCGGGGGATACTCTTACCACAACGAGCAAACCGGAACGACGGCACACCCTAACGCCTGGAGGCGACAAGCGCAACCTCGAAAACTCTTCCACTGCTTAAATTACCTGTATTGATAAAACCTTATTCTTTATTCTTGAAAACAACGTTCTTTCTTCAGTATAAAGGACCTTTTGGTTTGATAAATCCCTACAGTTTTTGCCTGAGTGGTCGTTTGCAGAATTGGCGAAGATTAAAAATAAGATTATTCTTCATTCGAAGTGAATTTAATTTTGGGCAAAGCACCGCTATCAGAAAATATAAACGTCATAGAAAAGATGTAATTAAGAGACAGAAACCTTACCTTTGACCTTTCTCCTCTTTTCTCCTTTGCTACCAAAACAAGTCTATTTTCCAGTGAAAAGCCAACTATAGGCCTCTGAAAAATGTCAAGCAATTACAACCCACGCGTCAAGCACTTCCTTTTTTTAATGGGGCTGGTTGTCTCAACCGTGGTATCTCCTCTCCACATCGGCATTATTTCAGAATTAATCTACACTTTTTGTCGTAAAATTAAACACTGAAATACAGTGACCTCGAAAAGAAGTGAGCAAGAACTGTATGTTTTAGTAATGATACAAATCGTACCCGTTTCTCGCCAAACACATCGCCGCTGTTGTTGAGCAAGCGGAGGGCCTTCAGGGCGTGGTCGTGCCGCGTGAAGTTGACGAAGGCGTAGCCACGTGACTTACCCACGCCCTGGCTGTTCACATTCTTCATGTCCCGCATGATGCGGCACTGCAAATGACCGATCAACCAATGACCAATCCGCAAAATGTGTACCACGTAACACAGTTATTCACAGAAAAACGTCGTAGATAAATATCTGCAGTCTTCTCATGCATAAATCCTTATATTTTTGTTATCCGAAAAGTGAACATTCAATACAACAAAATTTGTATTGTTCGAACAAGGTTCGAACGTTGAGCTATCGAATGCGCAACTGTATTATGAAAGCGAAAGTGAAACTGACAACACAGGCAACATAAAAAATAGTGCTAGAAAATGTTATTCTCGGTTCTCTGCTCTACAAGGCTATCCACGCTTTTAACGATGCTTGGCGTTTTTAACAAACAACTGACCTCGTTTATGCGCGCCTGCTTATCGCCCACCGCTTTCAGGATGGCAGATTTGAGCTGGGCATCGGTGACGGACAGCGGCAGGTTGTGGACACTCAAACGTGTCGTCGACACGAAAATGTTAGGGTTTTTCAACTTCTGTCTTGTAGCCGCCTCCAGCTACAGTAAAAGGTACGATTTGTTTTCCAATTGATTTCATTTACGTATCATTCTGCAGAAATTCTAATGACCCCTTTATGCTTTTGCAGAAGAACCATTGGAAGAATTACATAAGACCCAGTTGAAATGCACGTATTGAAGCATAAACACGCGGTATCTTCATCTTTTGTTGTAGTTGTGAAGAATAATTAGAAAGCATGCGAGGCACCTTCATTCTTTTTGCCAGGTCCGTGTTTGATAGTCCTTGGGCAGCTTGAGAACCTTGCCTGATTACTGAAACAAAAAATTAACCTTTAGTGAAAAAAATCTCAGTACTACCGACAGCCATATATCTATTTGAAATCTGTTATGCCAGGAGAAAAATAAAGTCAATGCAGTACGGTTTCCTTGATTTGCCAGTCGCTTCCTCCCTTCCCCCACCTTTCTCCGCCACTGTTTATGTTCTTAAAGACGGTTTTGCAAACTCGTACACCCACTACACTCAAAGCCTTCTCTGGCCAGCCACAGGCTACGTCCACTCTTGTCCTCTCCCCTTCCCCACCCCTCCCCCGCCCTTAAGACGGTTTTACACACCCAATGTACTCACAGCCCTGTCTGGCCAGCCACAGGCTACGTGCACTCTTGTCCACCCCCTTTCCAGAACATCCCCCCTCCCTCCCCTTCAGACGCTTCTTCTGCACACCCCCTACACTCACAGCCCTCCCTGGCCAGCCACAGGTTACGTCCGCTCTTGTCCGTGCCCTCTTTCTCCTCCTTCTTCTCCTTCCTCAGTTTCTCTGCTTGTGATTTCTCCACGGCTACAGTCACAAGTAGCCTCCTGCCGCGCATGCTTATCCCCTGAAACAAGAACAGCTCTAATACCCACATCTTTGTTGGTGTTTTACGCTATAAGATACTTCCGCTTCTTTCCTCCCTTCCTCACTCCCCTCCCCTACCCCCTAGTTTTTATGTGGAATTGGTGGGATTAAAGCATACGTGAAAATTAGTTTTCCGTTTCTTTTCATCCTGTGCCTATAAGATCGGTACCTTCCGGCTATAAACGAATGCGATAACGCTGGTGAGGTAGAGTACCTGCTGAGAACTGGCCAGGCACGCCTCTGCATCTTCTTTTTTCTTGAACTGTACAAATGCTGAGCCTGGAAGGAAAGCAGCCATGTTCTGACAACAGCATAGTTGTGTCGTCAGAGCGAGAAAACGCGACGTTGTTACTCAACATGCCTTCTAATTCAATACTTCTAGACACAGAAACCGAAGTTATGGCCAGAAAACTATGCCGTCACAGTCATTTTATCGTTTTAATTGGGGTTTCGGCTTCGGCTGGTCACCGTTATTTACGGTGGAGGGGGGGGGGTTGTAGTGTGTGTGGATGGCCGTCCCCAACATCGAAAATGTGTGCATGTTACTGCCCATCGACATCGAGTTTCTCTCCCCTTCCATTCTCACGACTTACTTTAAGGATGTAAAAGGATGTAAAACTTGATTATGAGATTCTCCACAAACTAATTGGACGTAGGGGCCAGCCTTTTTGGCCGTTCTTTTTTCTTGGAGGGGGGGGGGAGTTTAAGATAATTCTGGGAGAAAGTTACACTGGCAGGAGAAACATGACGGGTTTGCTCATCGCTCTCATTCCTCCCAACTCAGTGTTTCCGGGATTTCCCTAGAACATTCCCTTGTCATAGTTCCCACAGTCACGCCAATGTGCCGTTGTTTATCAAGTCACATGGCTGATTTATCCGTTAGTATCACAGCGGTATTTACAACACTTTTAACGTTAAAATCCATCTTTAAACACTGCAAGTTACGAAAAATACCCATCGCTCGTCCAGTACCGAAAACGTCACGCTATGCACTACTGAGAGTATGTACTTGAATGTTATAATAAGTACGCGACAATTTTATCCTTGCCACCCAAGGGAAGCCCCTTTTTATTCATCGTAACGGTCACATTAAGACAGATAGCTTACAGTTGGAGATTTTATAAATCATCATCAACAGATCTTAGGGCCACCTTTAGAATGCTCAGTTTTACGGTCCATCACTACAGCGGCGAAGTTCAACTCTCCAAACTTTGAAAACTCTTCATCCACTTCTTCATCTTCACACTCGTAGGGCAAATTCCTGGAGGCAGATCAATACCTTGCATCACGGGAGGTAGGATTGGGGATGGGAGGAGGGATGGAAGGAGGAGAGGTAACCAGACCAGATATTTTCTTCAAATTAACTGATATTTCATTTTTTAAGTGATGGGTAGGGCGGTTTGCGACAAAATAAAGAAAGAATGATTTGAATATTCGTGTAACTTACCCGTTCTTAAAACACACAAAAAAACTTTTCACCTAATACACAGCAACATAAAGTACATACAGTCGGACCCACTTAATAGGAACACGGTTAATAAGAAGTTCGCGTAATATGAAGTGATTTGCTTGGTCCCAATGTAGAATGCCTTGGTTTCTATGGACATAAGTTATCGACAAAATAAAGGTTTCTATCGACAAAATAAAGAAAGAATGATTTGAATATTCGTGTAATTTACCCGTTCTTAAAACACACAAAAAAACCCACTTAACATGAACACGGTTAATATGAAGTTCGCGTAATATGAAGTGATTTGCTTGGTCCCAATGTAGAATGCCTTGGTTTCTATGGACGGAAGTTCACATAACATGAACACGTCTAATGTGAAGTTCACGTAATTTGAAGTCCAGCATAAGGTCCCATGGGCTACATTTACTGCATAATGTATTCGCGTAATATGAACTACATAAAAGGCCAAGAACAAAAACACAAAGAATCAAACACACAATAGACTTTGAGTAAGTGTCAACACTGAATGCTGTTGTTTATAAAAGGCATTATGGTGGGGCGATCACAAAAGGGTCGCAATTGCACTTGGGCAGTCTTTAAGCAGATAAAACAGTCGTTTGATTCAAAGCTATAGCGTACCAATACCGTAATCAAACACTCGGGTATTGCATTGTAAAGTTCGTGTAATATGAAGTTCGCGTAATATGAAGTATTTTGCTCGGTCCCAACGACTTCATATTACGCGGGTCCGACTGTATATTATGTCCACTTTATCAAAGAGGCACGGCAAGATCGTCATATTTAATGTGTTCTGAGTGAACTCTCCGAATGCCCCATTAAAGCATTGGCGGGAAAAAGGGTCCAGGATACGTGATTCCTCAGCAAAAAAAATTTCCGGAAAGTACTCGGTATATCCCGAGACATTTCCGATGAACTTCCACGGAAGTTATAACGAATCTTTCTGCAAAGTTCTTTCAAATTCTCGCGACGTTCTGTTATCACTAATCCGTTTCTAGTTCTAAGATGAAGGAACGGGATATTGAAATCTTGAACAAATGTTGTTAATTTGCCTGTCTTTTACAGGAATTAGTATTGCAGCTGCTTCAAGTTTTGTCTAATTTTGTTTGATTCTGACTGCTTGTAATTTTCAACACTGAAATTCCTGAAAGTAAAGAAACGCCTCACAACAGAGTACCGACAGACGAGTACCGCATAAGTAACTGGTGCGCTTGGAAGTCGCACAAATAAATACTTGAAACAGAAAGGACCTCTTAAAACATAAAACATGCAAAGTGACAGATTTACCTGATAAATAATGTTCGGCCCTCAACGACATCACTCGGCTTTTTCCGTGGCTTCTTTTTCTGTGCCTGCTTCGTTTCCTCGTATTCTTTCAACTCGTCATCTTCACCGTCAGACTCGGAATTTTGAGACTCGTTTCCTGAATCCTCAGAACGACTCTCTAAGCTATCAGACTCGTTTTCTGACTCTTCAGAATCGCCGCCTTCACTTCCCGGCTCACTTTCTGAGTCTTCAAATTTCGTATCACAGTCTTTTTCGGTCTGTACATTGAATATTAATTTGTCGGAGTTCGCATGACTTTGCTGAGTCTTAAGCGTAGCAGTCGCACTAGTTATATTCGCCTTATGATCATAAACATGTTCACTTTCTATGTCACTATTGTCGTCACTGTCATCATAAGCCCTGTCACTATCATAAATGTTTTCTTCGTCGTCGTCTTTACCCGTATTGTCGTCATGACTGCCGAGCTCGTCATCGCTCTCGACATCGATTTCGTCACCGCTTTCTTCATCAGTTCTCGCTTTATTTCCAGTCCTGCCATCTTTCTTCTGTCCACCGGGAGCTGTTGCCTGAAAATTGCAGGTTGACACCACACTTGGGAGTCTTTCCATGGTTAAAACTTAAGAAGGAGGTGGTATTTTAGATAACAGCCACATTATAGAACCCGAAAATAACCAATTCCACAGGGAAAGAGATTACTAACAGGTTAGGACAAAAATAAGTACCGGAACAACCCTCTTCTCCTAATAAGGGTGTTACGGTTCACTCCGGAACATCCTTCTTCCCCTACTAAGGGTGTTACGGTTCTTTCCAGAACATCCCCCTTCCCCTTCTGGGGGCGTTACGGTTCGTACAGGAACAACCCCCTTTCCCTACTAGGGGTGTTGCCGTTCGTACCGAAGCAACCCCCTTTCCCTACTAGGGGTGTTGCCGTTCGTACCGAAGCAACCCCCTTCCCCTACTTGGGGTGTTACGGTTCGTACCGGAGCAACCCACTTCCCCTACCACTTTGTTTTTTCCAACTTGTGGAATATCACTGACACAATAATTGTCAATATCTTTCTACTGTCTTTTTAAATATTTCATTTTAATTTTACCAGTTTTTCTTCTGTATCTGCAGTTGGCTTTCCACTGGCTTGTCTATTTTCTACAAAAAAAAAAAGATCATTACTGTCCCACTTTAATACTGCGTGAAAACTTTGGAGTGGGAGTGGAATGATAGCTGTAGAGCCTAAAATCTTGTGTACAGACGCTCAAAAATTGTTGTATTTGCAAACTTATGAATTTAAATCTACACAAGAACATTCAAGAACACGTAAGCAAAAGTAAAATTGCGTGTCACTGCGGCCATTTGAAAAATAACGTTTTAATCAGTCAGCGTACGAAGTACAAATTTCACTACCAAAGTTGTCATATTAAAGAGTGCAGAAGTACATACAGAAACGAGCTCAACTTTGCTCTCACGATTACAGAGCTAACAGTATAAGTACCCACCTGACAGTTTGTACCTGTCTTTTGCTACCGCCCAGTCAAGCACTATCGGTCGACCTTGAACAAATGTTTTTACTGTTATATTGTGATTTGAAAGCCTTTTAAAACCCACAGAAATTCATTTCTGTTGTTATCATCTTTGCTGATGCCCTGGTTATTCACAATATTATTATTTTAATACCGCCCCTCCTCCCATACACAAATCAAAGTCTTGAATGACGCCTCTACGGTAATTATTTCCGAGAAGAATGCAGTTTTAAGCCTGGTTGCATTACTTTTTTGCACTATACATTTAAGCGTTGTGCTCGAGCTTACCGTGAACACTGCTACCATTGAGCTTTCCATGAACACTGCTGCCATTGGGCTTACCATGAACACTGCTGCCATTGAGCTTACCATGAACACTGCTGCCATTGAGCTTACCATGAACACTGCTGCCATTGGGCTTACCACGAACACTGCTGCCATTGAGCTTACCATGAACACTGCTGCCATTGGGCTTACCATGAACACTGCTGCCATTGAGCTTACCATGAACACTGCTGCCATTGAGCTTACCATGAACACTGCTGCCATTGAGCTTACCATGAACACTGCTGCCATTGAGCTTACCATGAACACTGCTGCCATTGGGCTTACCATGAACACTGCTGCCATTGAGCTTACCATGAACACTGCTGCCATTGAGCTTACCATGAACACTGCTGCCATTGAGCTTACCATGAACACTGCTGCCACTGAGCTTACCATGAACACTGCTACCATTGAGCTTACCATGAACACTGCTGCCATTGAGCTTACCATGAACACTGCTGCCATTGAGCTTACCATGAACACTGCTGCCATTGAGCTTACCATGAACACTGCTGCCATTGAGCTTACCATGAACACTGCTGCCATTGAGCTTACCATGAACACTGCTGCCATTGAGCTTACCATGAACACTGCTGCCATTGAGCTTACCATGAACACTGCTGCATTGAGCTTACCATGAACACTGCTGCCATTGAGCTTCATTGCCTTTATGGCGGACACCGATGACTCGAACTGCACGAATCCAAACCCTCTTTTCTTTCCATCTAAATTTGCAAAAAAAGGATTAAACATTAAAAAGAAAACATATCTCCCCTGCTCCGTTTATTTATTTTTTTTATATTTTTTTTATTTTTTTTATTTTTTGCACTATGAGAAGCTGAGTTCTCTCTTACGCATGCTTATCCCATGCCGCGCCTTACCTGGCGTTTTGGGCACGCTCACTTCACGCAAATTCCCGAACGGTTTGAATATTTCCTCCACGTCTTTCGCCTCCGCCTGAGCAAAAGAATTTGCCACACTGTTTACGCAGGACATACTCATAAATGTCTTATATCGGCACATATGGCGTGGATTATCAAGGAATTACAGTAGGAGTGACACTACACAGTGGGATGAAAATATGACACTGACAACGCGATAACAAGAAATATTAGGAACAATTAGCTCTTATCTACTGTAAACTTTTATCGTTGTAATTCTGTAGCTAAGTCAGCCTGTCAGTGCTTTTTGGTGTGTCCGTTTTTTCTTCTCTCCAAACGATAATTGCTGCACTGCGAGGAAGTAGCCTAAAAGGCCTAAAGTACTAAAAATTACACAACTGCGCTATTTATCACACTTCTACACAAACAAAACCGCAGTCAATAAGGCTGACCTACGCAATGTGCCGAGTAAACAGAAAGACAGAAACCAGAAAACAGACATCTACACAATGCCATGAAATCCATCTGTATGACGCCTTGGTTACGGTGCAGTGACAGCCATCAATAACTGACATTCATCAATAACTGACATTCATTGACAACTGACAGTCATCGACAACTCAATAACTGACATTTATCAATAACTGATATTCACCGATAACTGACATTCTTCGACAACTGACATTCATAACACTACAGTACCATACCTCAGTCTGGTACAGGTCTTGGTATAACAATACGAACATTGACTTCTCATTTACTTCCCACAGAAAACGTACCTTAAATGATAAATTCCGTATAATCAACCGGAATTTCTTTTCCGACTTGCTTTTCTTCTCCGTGGTCTGCTCTTCTTCTGTCTTTGAATTAGTTTCTTTGGTTTCTGAAATACAAATGCACTTCGACCACAATTACTCCTTGTCACCGCATTCAGCAGTACATTATCACCCAAAGCTGTCACTAAATACTCACACTAAATGTGCTTTGTTCAGAAAATTAACAATAAAACAATTAGCAAATATGGTCTTTCAGAACTTTTTCCTGTTTTTTTCAAAACAACGGGCGTAATGTGTAAAGAAAATTATCAGAGGAAAATACCGAAAACCAAATCTTCTCTTATAGGGAATAAAGCTCACGGGGCTGGGTGCTTTGTATGGGATTTGGGCACGCGTGGAAGGCCTGTGAACGAATCGCGCAGATCATGGGGCTGGGTGCTTTGTATGGGATTCGGGCACGCGTGGAAGACCTGTGAACGAATGACACAGCGGTGAGTTCACTGGCCTTCTACAAGTGTCCGAATACCATACAAAGCACACTTACCCCATGATCTATCGCTATTATAACACAAACACGCGTAATCATTCCTTTGACAGAGAAGAAATAATCTTGTTTTGCCTTTCAGATACTTCCCTGTTCTGTGACGCCGCATGTGTGCTGCATGGCAAGTTTCGTTACGCAAAGCAAAAACGTTTCGTCATAAAGCATTTGACATCGTCACGTTGACCCATGACGTTCGGTGAATGTGACTAGCGAAGTTTCGTACGCGGTTAGAGAACGCCAAATTTACTTATCATTTCTTTATACGCGAGTGCCTTTTCATTGGGGCGCGTGTCATAATTGATATTAGAATCTCTACCAATAGCGCCAATCAAGCGAGGAAATACAATTCACATCAATTCATACTTCTAGCGGTTATTCAAAACAAAACAAAATATGGCTATAATTACTCATGTATTTTTTTCTCATTTTCTGTAAGACAGCGTGGTACAACAATGTTCTTACCACATTTTGGTTCTTACCACACTTGTGTTCTTATCACACCTTGGTTCTTACCATATTCTGGTTCTTACCACACCTTGGCTTTTACCACATCTTCGTTCTTACCACACCTTGGCTTTTACCATACCTTGACTTTTACCACATGTTCGTTCTTACCACATTTTGGTTCTTACCACACCTTGGTTATTACAACGCCTTGGTTCTTACAACGCCTTGGCTCTGACCACACCTTGAATCTTACCACGCCTTGGCTTTTACCACACCTTGGTTATTATCACATTTTGGTGCTTACCACATCTTCGTTCTTACCACGCCTTGGCATTTACCACACCTTGGTACTTACCACATCCTGGCTTTTACCACATTGGCTTTTACCACACCTTCGTTCTTACCACATCTTGGTTCTTACAACGCCTTAGTTCTTACCACGCCTTGGTTCCTCCTCCACACATTCAGCAGTCAGCTGCTTCCTCTTCTTTCTCTCCTTTCGATCTGGTTTCCGCCCAGCGTAATCAATGATTAGTTTTCTATTGCCAAAACTCGTGATCTCCTCCTTAGCCTTGGCAGCGTCCTCTCTGTGTGACGTAACCACACACACAACGTGTCACTATCCAGCAAAGCATAAAGCTGTGCCAAATTGCAAAAATGCTCAACCAAACTGTTTTATAACTTTAAATAAGTTTAGCTTTATATTCCTGACTATGAATAAATTTTCAGACATTATTTTTGGATTTCTGGTGAAATCACCTGTGTACGAGCAGATCATTTGGCATTTTGAAATTGAAAAGTCAGTTATTCATCCAAGAAGAACAAATCACATTAGGCGGGATCGGGGGGAGGGCGGTTGTTAGGGGTGGGGTGTCAATTGCTAACAGAAACTGAGAAAGAATGCCAATAAGTCATACAATTTCAACATTTGAATAGGGCAATCTCGGATATGAGGTCATAGAAACTATTACTACTAAAATATTTCACGTAATCCAGTAGAGTTGATCTAGGTAGGAACCTGTGGAAATGGAGCGTAGAGTGGGCGTTATATAAATAATTTATTATGACAAAGTTCTCCAATAATATACAGACCTCACTGCGAACTGAACATATCCGAAACCCTTGCATTTTTCCGAACCTGAAACAGACAGAGTTCAATCGTAGCCATTGCAGTCTTTACAAATTATACAAATCAGAGGCATGGAGTTATAGAGAAAAATCCAAAAGAGGACAAAAGATGGCATACATGCTTGCAAAAGAGGATGTTTGCGTTATCTGAAATAAGAACAATTAAAAAGTAGAGCGCCTAGTGCACACCAACATACCGGAAACCTGAACATGGCAAACACTTCTAGTACTGCCGTTTTGTTTTTGTAAACAAAAACAAATGTTTTCCTCCTAAGTCTTTTTTTTCTTTATTCGGCTCATGACAGGCGGGTTTTACTGTTCGTCTTTTTATCCGATTCTGGCAAGTGATCGGTAAAAACAGGTTTAACTGTAGGTCCCTCATCCAGGCCGACGAGGTGGAGACTACGAACAGGTTTTAGCGCACGTCTTTCTATCCGGGTTTTGAAGGTGGTTGATGGTCACTACATAAACAATACCCTGCAATTCATTGGCTTTGTTTTTTTTACCGTCACCCCCCCCCCCCCCCCTAGCGCCATCTAACGAACCATTGAATGCAACCCTCACCCTTTTGTCCATTTCATGGTTTAGGTCTATACCCAAAGTGTATTTACACCCACGATATATGCTTTGTTTTCGTACGTTTTCACTGGCCAAAAGCACGAGAAAGGCAACCTTTATAACTGGACAGTAGATGACTCACCTCGGTTAAGAGGGGCGGGTAGGGGGGGTGTGATATTTGTGTCGAAATAGTGAGCTGCTTGTCATAACAGAAGAATATGACAACTTAAAAGGTGAAAAATAACTCCAAGTACTGCGAGCACATGTTACATAACAGCTCCCGTATATGAAATAGCTTGGCAGTGAAAACCACTTTATCGTGCGTTATTTTACTAACAACATCAAGTGTCTACAACAGGCGCACACACTAAACATATACTCATACACCACCCCCCTCCCCACCACACACCCCGTCACAAACACACAAACAAACAGAATACCAAAAAAAAAAAAAAAAAAAAAAAAAAATGTTTCCCCGTTGTTGGGGAAGCATAAACATGAAGATACATTCTTTTCGATTTGGCCTACGTGCAATTTGAGTCGTAAAAACTGCACAGCATTTTTACGCACAAAATCAATCAAAATATCGTTAAGTAGAAACTGTACATGGGCAGGGCGATTATAACTTGCGGGTGGTGATGACATCACAGTGTTAAAATTTCTTACTGTCACCAGATAGGGCCCTAAAAGCTAATGAAGTTGACATGTACTGTCGTCTCAATTTGAAGAATTGAAGCGGTCATTTACACAGCAGTTAAGAGCTGATTCTTGGAGCACGGGCTAATCCGGATTAATGCGTGCTTTTACTAGTTGGCATTCACGAGATCACAGAGAAGGCTGTGGTTCGGCTCCAAGAAGTAGTTCCAGATGACTCTTGCGGTATTCTTCTGTTAGCAAGAGTCTGTTCCTATAACAAAACTTGCCATTGATGCCGATCTCACGTACGACACGGGCCAATGCCGTTATTTCAGAAAGCGTACATCACATAAATAACTCTTGTTTATAAATAATGGCGCCCAATTTTATGGGCAAGCAAATCCTTCTGAGCAAATTAGGATTTTTCTTGTGGTTCGGTTGCAGAAAAACCTATTATCCCCCACAACAACTATGAATATAAATTTATACTTCTGAATATATATATATATATATATATATATATATATATATATATATATATATATATATATATATATATATATATATATACGTTTATATACATATCAGAATACATGAATTCGTATGAATGTGTGATTCTTCTCAATGACAGTGTGTGTTTTTTTTTTAAGAAAAACTCCTTCGGCGCCCTCATCCGTGCACCGAAAGAGTCACAAGCTGAGAAGTTCAGATCTATGGGTGTTTCAATTGGTAGATCTGTGATCCTTCCTGCCCTAAGACGATAAAAAGGGTCCGCTCGGACTAACCAAGAAGTAGCTCGTTATAAGCCAGTTCACGGTTTCGAGTGCGCATGCTCAGTAGAGGAAACTCGTGGGATTCCGGTGGGAAACACAAAACTAACTTACAAGAAAAATAAACAAGTTGGTTTTCTAGGCCATGATATAAGGTAAGCTCCAAGAAGCGGCTTGCTAATGGAGGTCGGCGTACTCCACTTAAATTTCCCACTATATAACGATATGCAAGTCAACTACGGTCACATCGAGCATTCAACGACTCACAACCAAATGTAACAAAAAAGAACTATAAATGCTGTCACTGGTGATGAAGACATTGCTGATATGTGGAAAGAGTATTACTGTGAAATATTTAACAGTGTAAAACCATAAATTTTAATTCATCAGAATTTATTGAAATTCAGTACAATGATATTGAGTTGATAAAGGTAGCAGAGCCGCTGAAAACAACTGAAACACTGAACAAAGGTAAATCAACTGATTGTGATGGCTTTACAGTTGAGCATATTTTAAATGTGTCTTAATTGCACGTTGATTCATGGTTATTTACCTGAACATTTCATGGAATCTGTCCTCATCCCCCTTATAAAGAATAAAAACGGAGACCTCACTGAAGTGTCGATTTACAGGCCAGTGGCCTCCACTGCGTCAAAAGTCTTATAAAATGCGCTATTGGAAAGAATTAGCCAATACTTACAAATTTCTGATTGTCAATTTGGCTTTAAAAACAGTCACGGAACTGACCTGTGTAAGCTTGTTCTCAAAGAATGTATAAGGAGTTACAATGATCAAGGCTCAAATATATATGCATGTTTTATGGATGCTACAAAAGCATTCGATTGTGTCAACCAATGGTAAATTATTTAAAATATTATGTAAAAAGGAAATTCCAAAATATATTGTACGCATACTGCGTTACTGATACACAAATCAAACCGTTCAGATAAAATGGAATTATTCAGTTTCGACATCAATCAGGGTGACAAACGGCGTTCGGCAGGGTAGGGTACTGTCGCCATTATTGTTTAATATATATGTTGATATAAGTGAGAGTCTGAGAAGTGAAAAAAATTGGATGTTCAGTCGGTTGAAATATGAAGTAAACGTGGTGAAGAGTTAGATATTGTATTCAATGATAAAAAGACCGAAGTGCATAGTATTTGCCGTAGATCAAAGAACTAGATGCTCCAGAAGCAGGAATCCGCCGGGGTTTGGGCAACATTTGAAAGTATTTTTTTAACAATTTACAATTTTGTTAATTTCTGTGGTACTTCCAAAATTCCTGGTCACTGTACTGCATAAGGATTGGAAGCACCCCTGGGTAAAATTCGAAACGAATCCATCCACTAATAAATGCTTTAGGTGCGTGAGATTGACTCCAGTGTAAGCTAGATGCTCGAGAAGCATGATTCCGCATGAATCAGTAATATAGGTTCCGGGCGCGTGAGACGGGCCGCAGTAGACGCTAAGTGGAGAAACCAATTTTAGGAATTGTTAAGAATTCCTCATTTTGTCAAATGTTAGTTTTTTTTTAATTCTGTCCACTGCGGAGCGTGTTATTTGAAATCGGAGTTGTTCGTGAGTGTATGCGTGATATATAGATATCATGTCTGTTGTTATAGCTTTATAGAATATAATTTGTGAAGTAAGCTTGAGATACTGATGTATTACCTTAACATTGTTGTAAGGGACACCATACAGCCTTATGATCAGTGAAGTATAAGCTTGCGGAGCCAGTGGCACATGATGCGTTTGGAGTGAAGATAATGTCGATACAGCGTCCAGACGGCATTGTGGCTTTATGTGATGTCGGCTGCAGGTGAAAGGATTTCATGAGATCCAGTAATGGCGAGTGCTTATGTGAAATGCCTATGCTGAAGTCACCAAATACTACTGTCCTTTTTAGTGGAAGTTGGGTGAGAAGTTCACGAAGCTATTTATAAAACGTCTTTAACGGATATATTGGTGATTTGTAGATAATACATATCGCAGTGTCAGTCAGTTTGGAAGCCGCATGTTGACAGAAAGGGCCTAAAGCGTTGTTGCTACGGTGATTTTTCCGGAATTCAGGGATGTATGTGTGTTCAATGCAACGCCTCCTTTAGCAAAGCCATCTCTGCGAAATAGATGATGAGATGAATTTAGAATTTGCAGTTGTCGTGATGTGATGTCAACCATGTTTCGCTGATAGCTATTATGACTGCATTTACAAGGCAGGAATCAGCAGCAATGTCGATACGGTGTGCTGCAAGTGATCTGGTGTTTAAAAACATGAAACTCTGTAGCAATAAATTAATACTGAATATCTGAAACCATTAAATTTACTTGCAAACTCTATTATCGTTGTTTGCTTTCTTTCATGTCATCACTTACCTTTTTCCTTGAGACTCCATGGTTGCTTGGTTGTTTTTTGTTTCTCGTCCCGTTCAATAACGTTGCATAATACCACGCATTAGGCACAGGTGGGGGAAATACACAGGAATAGCAGCAGAATAGCAAAAAGTAACTAGAAGCTCGTTCCGCTAGCGAAATGTTAAACACTTGACAAAAATTAAAACGCAAAAATACTTCCTTCAATGGGTTATTTCTTGAATAATATATTGCAAACAACACAGCTTGAATACGTCTTATAAACCGAGTACTGTTTGGTTGTTGTTGACTTAAAGTTTTATTGACTGATCAGGCATACGCCTTGTTATCTATTTACGCAGTGAGAGCTCGCACAAAGCTCACAGAGCAAATGTGTATTCTGTGCTGTCGTTAAGTGCTACGCATTTACTTGCAAAAAAATACACTCTTTTCACATGGCGTTTTAGCAAAGAAAAAGAAATCGAAGACGAAAATAAAAAGTGACATGCACATGTTCAGATCAAGCTCTTCATAAGTCCCAAGTTTCATGGTCGTAGGGCCCATAGTGTCAGAGAAGAAGAAATCACAAAAAATCGGAAAAACTGTCAAGAAGAAAAAAAAAGACGAATTTTGCTCGCACAAATTCATATAACCCTTGCAAGCCAAAGGCTTGTCAGTGTTAATTACTGTACTATTTTGTCAATTTCTGTCGTATTTCAAAAATTCCTGGTCAATGCACTGCACAAGGGTTAGAACCACCACTGGGTAAATTTTGAAACGAATCCATTCACTAACTAGAGCACTGTGTATAGCCCACATCTTCCCCACAGGCACCCCATCAGTTAAACACGGCCATCAATAGTCAATCAAGAGCCGAAATTTTCTAAGGCCAGCTGGTCCATTTTCCTTGGACGAACCTGACCCATTTTCAATACCGATCTGTGTTTGTTCCCATAGAAGTCACACACCAAGTTTCATTAAAATCCTTGCAGCAGTTTTTAAGTTATCGTGTTAACAAGCTGTTGATGACAGACCGATCGACAGACCGACACACGAGTCGATCGCATATATTCCCCCTGTGGGGAATAAATAAACGCTCTAGGCGTATGAGACTGACTCCAGTATATGCTAACTCCAAAAACACACTTTGCAAATGTTTAAAAATTTACCGTTTTGCCAATTTCTCTCGTATTTAAAAAATTTCTGGTCACTGTACTGCATAAAGGTTGGAACCATCCCTGGAAAAAATTTTAGACGGACGGACGGACAGAGTAAAAAGTATATCCGTCCCCCGGCGGATAATTATAAACAATACAACTTTAGTAAGATAAAATTACATGATAAAAAGATCGATTACTCTTCAGATTTTAAGTACTTGGGACACATACACTGTGCGAGTCTGAGTGACAATGATGATATAAAAAGACTCGTGTTATATATGTTACAGCAAATCTGTAAAACCAGCGCTGAAAATGTCAGCGAATCTGTAGATTCACTGACTCACTTGGCGAATCGCTGAAATTTTCAGCGAATCTACAGATTCGCTGGTTTTTCACCTTTAGAATTTCGACAGATTCGCTGAAATTGCCTGACCAGTCATCTTTACCGACAGGATTACTTGTGTTGGGTGATATTTGAAATTTATTTGCTTTTATGTGACTTCTTTATCCCTTCTTTACGGAAGCTAACTTTCTGCACTTTAAGAAGAAATAAAAGATATACAGCCCATTAAAAAAGTGTACCTGTTTTTAAAAACAGGGTATATCTAGTCCTAGATGACTCTGGCGGTCTTCTTATGACAGCAAGAGTCATATACATTGCCGAAGTCAATTTGCTAATCTGGCGAACGACTCGAACTAATGGCGTTACTTTAGAACGAGTGCATCACATAAATGTTTTATGATCAACTAACAAGTTTGTACTGAGAAAAAAAGCAGATGTTTACTTAAGGTCAGGATAAAGAAGTCCCAATTATCACCCACACCAACAGTGATCCTACAATTGCAAAACCACTCTTTACTGAAGTTTGGTACGAGTAGTTTTGCCGTGGTCGAAAATAATGCGCAAGGACACTTCTCACTGAGTTTTTTTAAGAAATATCCTGCCAGTCCGACCCTCGGTGTCCTAGAACGTGCGCCGAAAGATTCAGAGCCTCGAAAGTTGAGACCAATAGCCATTTGTGTTACTGGAACTTTGACCCTCGGCTTCCTGTCGTAGGAAGATAGAAAGGCCCGCTCGGACTACGGTATATTGGGCATGAATTCAAGTTTCAATTTCTTTTATGTTCCGAGTATAAGCTGTTTTTGCAATATTTCGTCTATATTTTTCTATCATTTCTTTCATTTTTTTACCCGGTTCTCTCGCAGTTGCAATTCAAAACTCTTGCGCCTTTTATTCGAAACACACAAAGTTTGATTTGGCTTATTAGCGGGACAATGGACGGCGTCTTGGCTCTGACAGAGATATACCAAGTAAGTGTAAGGAACAGGTGAATCGAAGCTACCAGTTACCTTCGACCGGAAGCCACTTTTGGGGGGGGGGGTTCCGATTACTTTTTTGTTTTCGGTGTAACTGAGTACGAGTACCCCTTTGGAATGTCGAAAGTATTCTTGCGGACAGCTTCGTGCAATGCATTGTGGGTAACTGAGGGCGAAATTAGCGATATTTGGAGTTTTTTGCACTGTTTTATACCAACACAAATTCTTCGGTATTTCCGTTAAGTAATAAAATTTTTCTAAACGGTAAAAACTATTTAAAGAACTAACTTCCTGGCATGTGACAAGTAGGCCAAAATGCATGCAATCGACCCAGAACAAGAGAAATGCCCTGTTATATTTGGTATAAAAGAGTGAGAAAATATGCTTTTTGCCCTGACGCAGGCACTGGTACTTTTTGATCACGTGATGAAAATGTTAATTCTCATTGGTGGATGTAAGGTTGTGACGTGAACTTGTCCGCAAGAATAGAATTTTAGACATGTTTCCAGAAAATTACAAAGCAAACTGTAGTGTTTGTGTCGAGTTATAGGGAAATTAAATATTTCCCAGCAAAATACTGTTGGACAATTTTAATCCGCCATATTATTCTGTCATCCCGAAATCTAAGAATTCTGCGAATTAAATTATTAAATAACCACATAAACAACTAATTATTAAAAGAAAAGGTATACCAAAATGCCGAACATGAACTGGTTTAGATACTCATAGTTCTACCATTTAAAGGGGTGTTGTTTTATTTAATCGACCTTTCGGGTGATAATTAGCGAGACAAAAATGACATTTTCGGGATGGCGAACTTGCATGAACACTGGCGAAAGACCTAGGTTACTGGTGAGCTTATCGTGAAGTATCGTCGATAATAGTTATTTGTCGATAATTGCTACGATATGTTACCTTTATCTTTCACCACAAAACACTTCTTAATAGGTCCAATTTCACTAAAAACATCCTCTAAGGATTTATTTGTGGTGTTAAATGGTAACGATCTCACAAAAAGTGTGGTGTTGTGCGAGTCGTCCATGTTTGAGCGATGATATGATATCTAGGATAGGAATACGCTTGCTGCCTGGCTTGGGTCAACAATATTTCAATACTATTTCATCGAGGAAATATGCCTCCGATTTCAATTATAGAGTCTGTTTGTCATAAGCTAGTGCTGCCGAAAATTTCACAAAACTTTTCGAAACATGCTCCATCGATTTTTTGTCTGGATGTCAGCATTAAGCAATTCCAATACGTGGCGGGTGTAAAATATAGTCGGTGTAAAATGCGAACCACAATCCTTTCAGCAGATAGGAAATGGTGGTTTCAGCACAGGAAGTGACGTCATACTGTCTGGACCGGAAGTGACGTCATACATATTGTCATGGCAACGAAGTGTTGTGATGGCAACGCAGTGGTGTAGTCATGGAAACGAAGCCTAGCCAAGCCTAGCCACGGTAACATAGCCAAAGTGAGGACCTCCCCCCCCCCCCCTCCCGGCCGGCAGTCGGGACAGACCCTATGGTAAAAAGTGTGGACCCCCCCTAGCCGGCAGTAGGGACACCCCCCCCCCCCAGCCGGCAATCGGGACGCCCCCCCCCCCCCCCTAGGTGGCAGTCTGGCATCAGAGTGGTATATAAGGGATGAGCACCCGACACTAAACCATGTGGGGACGGTAACAAGAGACATCATGGACAACACACCATTGCTACCTATAAACACAAACATGGGTGACCTGCCGGAAACAGTTACGTTTGATGAAACATTATTACCGTGGGAGGATATTGATGCGTTCCTGGCAAATGCTGAAAAGCCTTAGAGGAAGCTTCAGACGACACTGCAGTGGAGCAAGGAATATCTCAGGAGGAAGCGTTTACTACAGTGGAGCAAGGAATACCTCAGGAGGAACCGTTAAATGCTCCGTCAGATGTCGCTGGAGTGGAGCAAGGAATACCTCTGGAGGAAGCGTTAAATGCTCCGTCAGATGTCGCTGAAATGGAGCAAGGAATACCTCAGGAGGAAGCGTTTACTACAGTGGAGCAAGGAATACCTCAGGAGGAAGCGTCACCTAGAATGGAGGAAGGAATGCCAGATCCTGATGGACCTGATTACCCGTTTTGGGTTGCGAACAAACTTGTCAATGGTAACAACTCACAACTGAGTGCAAAGTTAAAAGCACATCTAAAGCATTATAAGGAATATGAAGTGAGTGATGATGAAGTGAGTGATGATGAAGTGGACATGTCAAGCGATGACGAAGACACGCATCTAAAATCTAAAATTGAATCAAGTAAGACCATACCTGTTACTGAGGAAGATGTTACGTTGTTGAAATGAAACTTTCAAGCAGTGCTTCCTCTCATAGATTGCAACATTTTATGGTGTTTATGTGAAGAAGGTTTTTTCAACCAACATACGTACATGTACCTAACGGAAGAAGTGAATACCGTTATTCAACTCATCTACATGTTGGAAGGAAACATAGAACATGTTCTAGCGTCAGAGCCAAAGCTCTCCAAAGCCATGACTCGACGTTTCGTTCAACTTATTAAAAGTCTTCATGAGGAACATTTTAGGTTTTTATGTCTACCAGTGCCAAAGTGTGTTGATGAGAATCGTGATTTTAAATGTGCAAAGGTTATACTACAAGGTTTCAAATACCTTGAAGAACGTATTCAGGTGTATGATATGATGGCTTACCTCTATGAAAAAGGACATTTCACCTTGCCGATGGTCTTCAAATGGATAGTAGGTAGTCGCGAACGAAGAGACTTTTTAGTGATTGTCATGACACAATCTCTAACAAACGGTTTACCAACCACCTTTCTCGATGGTTTCAATGAGATGACTCCGCGATTTTACAAACATCTCATAAAAAACCTACATGTAAGGAGTACAGTCATTGGCTGCAAGCATATGTTAGAGGAAGCGTTTGACCTGTACACGATGATTTCGTGAGACATGGATATAAAGCAGTGATACATTCTGTTGACTCAGCAATTATAACAAATTTTGAACAAGTTACACTCCATTATTTGATTATATGGAAGTGGTATAAATACATGTGTAACGAGAGAATACTTCACAATGTCGACATTACTTCTTGACAGATGTATGACTATGGACGACGTCTTCAAAGTGAACTATATTGACTATGTGTTTTCAAAGCTTCCTGCTTTTGAATCGGATTGGATGTTGCAAGTGAAGAATTTGCATCTACATTGGGAAGCTGTTGGAAAGGCTATTCCAAGAGATCGTTTCACCCGCTCGTTTCTACATGAATGTGAAGAACTGCATTTATTATCAACTTATGAAATTGATTTAGCATTTATCAACGCGAATACAATTTGGGCAACTGACCTCATGTTAGCTGTAGCTACTAGAATTATTCTACATTATGATGATGACATTCCATTGACGACGAATGTATCAGAACTTGTTCGGTTCAACCATGGACGAGTCGAAGTGAATTCAAAAGTTTGCAAGTTGTTTGAAAAGGGAGCTGACTCAGCAGATAGTTGGGTATAAAAAGGAGTGTACTCAGCAGATAGTTGAAGGGAGTGGACTGACTCAGCAGACTGTAGGGTATAAAAGGGAGTGAATTCGTCATTTCTCAGCAGACAGTTGGAGGGAGTGGACGTGAAGTCATCAATACATTGTGCAGCCATGGAGAACAAGACAAGCAGCTTTAAAATTAGTGCTAACTTAACCATTACTGTGGAGCATGGAGAATATGGACCATTTCTACGCATCACACGTGGAGAGAGATGGTGTGCTTATTCACCATCTTTGTGGAAGATTGTGTGCCAGAGCTTGAAAAATTTACGCGACATTGGCTTCAAACTATACTTAACCCAAACGAAGTGGCTTGAAGTCATTTCATACTTGGATATGCGTTATGTCAGTTTTGTGCGCACGTCACGGTTTGAAGGGAAAGAATACATGCATTACATCAACATGAATAATGGTGAATGGGAGACACTGCTTCAGGAGATGGACAACATCAACTCAGCCCTATCACCATGTGAGGAATGTCATGACAAGAAAACTATCATCAAGCTGCAAAAGGATGGTCGGATGAAGGTGTCAAAGCTATCCAAGAAAAGGCTGGCTGAAGTTCAGTTGGAGAACATGAACGTACAAAATCAACTTGGACTTACCTGCGGCTATTGTGGTGCTTGTGGATATGTGGAGGATTATCATTGCCACTGCCACAAGTATAATTGCAAGTTGTGTGAACCAGCAAGTTGTGTCAGTTTTGTGCGCACGTCACGGTTTGAAGGGAAAGAATACACGCATTACATCAACATGAATAATGGTGAATGGGAGACACTGCTTCAGGAGATGGACAACATCAACTCAGCCCTATCACCATGTGAGGAATGTCATGACAAGAAAACTATCATCAAGCTGCAAAAGGATGGTCGGATGAAGGTGTCAAAGCTATCCAAGAAAAGGCTGGCTGAAGTTCAGTTGGAGAACATGAACGTACAAACTCAACTTGGACTTACCTGCGACTATTGTGGTGCTTGTGGATATGTGGAGGATTATCATTGCCACTGCCACAAGTATAATTGCAAGTTGTGTGAACCAAACAACTTCTGCGGCAAGTGCGGAGTACTTAAAGTCTGTGAAGCAAAGTAAAAGTGACACTGAAACAAGATGGACGCATGTTTTAAAAATGCTTATATTGACTTGATGATTGCTAAACTTGCTAGCTGTGGCACTCCAGACTATCAACTTTATCATTTGGACGCTTTTTGGGATGTTGTGCATCATAGTCTTGATGTGATTGAACTGCATTCAAGATTTCTTGGAGAATGTCATAAAATTGGAATAGAAGAAGATCCTGACTTTGACTTTGATTCTGCGCTTTATTCTGCTCGTACTTATGTAGAAGTATATTTCACCGTAGTTGATCATTTGAGATTGTTGTGGACTACAAGAAGAAGAGGAACCGAGCAGCTTTATCAGGTAACTTTAATTTTAACCTTTTAAACATCTTTGTGATAACATAGGGAATTGATAACATAACAATGTTTGTCTTACTAACAAATTTTGTTTTATGTGAGTGGTTTCAACGTAAACAAAGAAAGAATATGATAGAAGAGGCAGCAAATATATTAAAAGATATTTTATTACAGGAAGAAACCGACATGTCAGAATAAACAACAGAAACAAAGTCAACATGGAGAATCTTGTGCTATTCAGCAGTCACAAGGACGTTCTTTCAAATATGTTTCCAACACGACTTGAAAAGTATGGACATGTGTTCAACTCGAGTGAAGCGTTGTATCAGTATGAGAAAGCAGTTTTTCATCACCGCCAAGATATTGCTTCTGCCATTGCTTCATGTAGAAATGGATATGAAGCGAAACGTATTGCTAAAGTGATAAAGCCATGTCCTTTATGGCATACAGTAAAGAGAAGTAAAATGCAAGATGTTTTACAAGTCAAATTGAATCAGTGTGTATTGTTTCGCAACAAGTTAAAAGAATGTAAAGACAAAACTTTAGTTGAAGCAACGTATGATCATTGGTGGGGAGCTGGTGTAAAACATGTGTCATCTCCTTCATATCCTGGTCAGAATATTATGGGAAAGTTGTTAGAAATATTGGGTGAGACTTGATGTGCAGACGTGCGGACATGTAAAATATGGAGAAGTGTGTTAAGTGAACAACAACTGGAAAAAACTTGCTGAACTTGACAGACTTGTGCTGCAAAAACTGCATAATGGCAGACATGACATTGAGACAATATATTGTGCAAAAAGCTTATTGTGAAGAAATGTTATTAGCTGTAAAAAAGTTTGCATATTTAGTCTGTCCTGCTTGTCAACATGAAGAGTGTCAAGAACATACTTGTCATGCTGCATGTGTTTATACATATCGGAATGAAGCTAAATATTACATTCATTTAGATAAAGTGTTAGAGAATGCAAATCAACGTTGTGAGAAATATGGTGTAGATGCTATTACATTGGATGAACTCATTAATTGGTTAGTGTTCATTGAAGACCAATGGTCTCCAGTTATTCATACCATTGTATCCATACTTGATTTGTAAATATATGTTAGTTAAGTGATGTTAGTTAAGTTGTGTTGGTTGAGTTATAAATAAAAGTGTACTGTTGAAAAGTGTTTTTTCACTCATCATGTCGGCGTGGAAAGACTACTTGGCCAATATTTACTTCAAACCTGGACAGCCTGGGGCATTTGCTGGTCTTTACAAACTGTATCACATCTTAAGAAAACATAATCAACCAGTCACACATTCACAAGTGAAGAAATAGCTGCAGGATCAAGATGCTTTCAGTTTACTACAACCTGTAAAATACAGGTTTAAAAGACAACGTGTCATTACACATGGTATTGATGACATGTGGGATATTGATTTGGCTGATATGGGAAACATAGCTCCCTATAATGATGACATACGCTTTTTACTCATTATCATTGATGTGTTTTCCAAATATGTGTGGGTACAGCCAATACCTAATAAATCACATACCAGCGTCATACAAGCTTTCCAAAAAAATTTTCATGACACACGACGAAGACCGCGAACTCTAAGGTCTGATAACGGAACAGAATTTAAAAACAGATGGGTAAAAGCATTTTTGAAGAAAGAGGGAATTCATGCTTATACCACAAAGAATGAAACCAAAGCCAACTTTGCTGAAAGAGTCATTCGTACTCTAAAGGGAATGATGTATCGGTATTTTCTACATAATCAAACTTACCGTTACTTAGACATTCTTCCAGACTTGGTGTACAATTACAACCATAGACCTCATGGTTCTCTTCCTAATAAATATGCTCCTGCAGAGATTCGTAAAGACAACGAATCAAAAGTGTGGAAGTATATGTATGTCGACAAACTGAAATTGAAACCGAAGAAGAAGAAGTACAAATTTAACATTGGTGATCATGTTCGCATTTCCCACATCAAATATGTGTTTCAACGAGATTATCACATCAAATGGACGCAAGAAGTCTTCATTGTCACACATCGTTGTAAGAAGCAAGGAATACATTTATATCGTGTGAAAGACTTTTTAGACGAAGATATTGATGGACATTTCTATGAAGGAGAACTGCAGAAAGTGACCAAAGATCTTGAATCTATTTATAGAATTCTAAAAGTCTTGAAAACACGTAAAAGACGAGGTGTGAAAGAATTATTTGTCAAGTGGTTAGGTTGGCCAAACAAGTTTAACAGTTGGGTGAAAGAAACAGACATTCAAAAATGAAGCATCCATTTACATGTTTAGTCTCTGGACCTACAGGCAGTGGCAAAACGTCTCTGGTGAAGGAAATTCTAGAACAAAAGTTGATTAAACCCTCTCCAAAAAGCATTTTATGGCTTTATGCAGCAGATCAGCCTTTGTACAAGGGAATGAAAGGCGTGGAATTTTACCAAGGCATTCCAGATGGCATTGAAGAGCGCTTTAACCCGAAAACACCAAACTTACTTATCATTGATGACTTAATGACCAAATGTCATAGTGATGAGCGTATGACACGTCTCTTTAGTGTTGACAGCAGTCATCAAAATCTAAGCATTATCTTTATTGTGCATAATTTATTCCATCATGGGAAAGAGATGCGAAATATTAGTTTGAATACACACTATATCATTCTATTTAAAAATCCTAGAGACAGTCAACAAATTAGTACATTAGCGCGGCAAATGTATCCTGGAAGATCTCAGTTTCTCATAGAAGCCTATCAAGATGCTTCCAGCAAACCCCATGGTTATCTATTCATTGATTTAAAACCAAACACAAATGATCAACTACGTATTCGTATAGGCATTTTACCAAAAGATACACATTATGTATATATTGATAAAGCAGTGTATGAACAAGCACCAACTCATTTAACCATTCGCAGTCAAGAAGTCTAAACGTATTCGAGCGAACCAACCGTTTCTTCACTTGCTTGCACGCAGTGGGCCTAAACGACGTAAATCCTTACTACAGCAAGCTACAAAGGAGGAATTAACGAGCTTGTTTGAAATTTGTTTGAATATATTGCGAGGACATTTACCCTTAAGCTCAAAACGGTTTAAGGAATTTAAACGTGAACGTCATACGTTACGTACTCTAGCAGATAAGAAGATATCACTTCAACGAAAAAGGAAGTTGATTAATCAGAAAGGAGGATTCATTGGAGCTATTGCTAAATTTGCATTGGCCTTGTTAGCCCAACTGCTGTCAAAATGAAACATACTATGAAAATGGTCCTCATTCCTGAATATGAATACAAACTGTTATTAGAGAAGAAAAATGATATCAAAACAAAAGTCAATACACTTTTACGTGGGAAAAGAACGCGTGAAAAGGCTATAGAAATGTCTTAACTTCTTGACCGTCATTTACGAACAAGTCAGTCTAGACAACAAAAGCCTGTTACGTCATCATCACCAGAAAAGTTATTTTTAAGTCATTTTCAACCTATCTATCATGAAAAAGTAATACAACTTTTAGCAGAACTGAAGAAACATGGTGTTAAATGGACAGACAAGAATGAACTTGTGTTGAAAACGGGCGATATTATCACAAATTCCAACATTGTTGATTTGATGAAAGAAGCATTGGTGGCGACAAGAAGAAAAGAACGAGCTATACCACATGGTTGGCATCCGTTTATCCAGAAAATCGTAGATGCTAATATTCCAAAAACAATGTTTAGTAAAAAGACCACTCGTGAGGACATTACAAAAGAAATGAAACAACGTCAACAAAGACAGTTTCCTGAAGGATGGGAAAATTTTTAACATGGCTGAAAGAGCTATGTTATTGTCAAGAAACGACTATTCCTGTGAAGATCAGATGTACAAGTGCGTTTTGTGAAGGAGAAGTCATAGATCATGATGAGACACATCCTGTGAAACACCATTTGCATACATCTGCGAATGGCGCGCGCTATCGTGAAGTATATAGACAACGTCAACGCACCTATACCATTTAGTTCCCATCATGGAGTCGACAAGTTTTTACATTACTTTGCCTAGCAATGCTAGTATGAACTGTTATCCCAACAACAAGGCTTCGAATTATCAAATTCGTATGCCTCGAACCATTTATCTGAATGAAAAATATGAAGTGGCTTTAGCTGAAATTCAATATCTACATACATGGACAACTATGAGACATGGCATGGACTATTCTATTCAGTTTCGACAACAGCCACTGACAGATCTTGTCCTTGACACTATCAATATTCCTTATGGTTATTATAGATCCATACAAGAAATATGCCAGGCAGTGAATGAAGAAGCGACTAATTCTATGAAAGATGATCTTAAAGAAGCTATTCGGATAAAGTATGATAAAATTAGACCACGTGTGTTTCTATTTCTAAATTGTGGCTTTGAAGTGTCATTCTCCGCTGGATTAGCTGAGATTTTAGGATTTATCCTAGATCAATGGTATACTGAAACATGTACAGCTGAACATAAAGCTGATGTGAAACAGGGATTTTATACACTTTATGTGTATTGTAGCATTTGTGAACCACAAGTTGTTGGTGATTATTATGTTCCCTTACTACGTTCTGTGGGAATACAAGGCCATGATGGCGAGATTATCATGAAAACGTACGGTGAACCGCATTATATTCCTGTAAACACATCCAAATTTGACGTGATAGAAATGAATATTAAGGAAGACACAGGCCATAATGTTCCATTTCAAACTGGAAAGGTGATTTGTAAACTTCATTTTCGACCAAAAGCATTATGAAAGCTTATACACACGATCCGTCTGCATATCGCAACCATTTTCTTCGTCAAGTGGGCGGGGAATTACCAGGATTCAAAGGAGCGCGAATCCAATATGGTGATGGTATTGGTTCAATACTGGGATCATTGGCTCGCAAAGCTATTCCACTACTTAAGGCTGGGGCTAAGATCGTTGCGCCACATCTTAAGAAGGCTGCAAAGAATGTCACGAAAGATGTTACGGGCCGAGTAGCAGAACGCGTGTTTGGTGAACAAAAGCGCGTGCAACCGATGAAATGTGCCAGAAGACGAAAAACAGCTAGACGGATAACATCAAAACACATTAAAAAAGATATCTTTTAAATCATGTCTCTCATTCATAATCATTCGTGTGAATGTAGTCTTTCTCCATTGGAATGGTTTCACGTACCACCGATGCAAACTGCTGTAGAGAAAAGTTATAATGTCGACTATCAACCACTCACTACCATTAGAGAAGGCGCTCCAATAGAATTCTACATTCCTGCGAGTACAGAAGAATATCTAGATTTAAAGAACAGCAAACTTCATATTATATGTCGCATTCTAAAGGCCGATGGAACAGCTTGTGGCGCAGATGATAATGTCTCTTGCATCAATGATGTGTTTAATGGGTTATGGTCTGATATTGAATTGTTTCTGAATGATCGTTTGGTTTCTCATAGCAACAATACTCATGGTTATACCAGCATTATCTCTCATCTCATCCATGATTCGGAAGAAAGTCTGCATTCTGTTTACATAAAACTGAATCAAATGGTGAAATTTTCATGTAAATCGGTCAACTATAATGAAAGTTATATAAGTTTTTACAAAGTTAAAATGGTGGTAAATATGCATACAACACGCTGCGCAAATAGCCTGTGATTACTTTATTACAAAAGTTTACATAAAACTGAATCAAATAGTGAAATTTTCATGCAAATCGACCAACTATAACGTAAGTTATCACACTTTTTGTTTACAAACTTTCAATGAGTTCCACTTACCGATATAGTTGTCACTGTTGTTGTTGGGTGCTCATCCCTTATATACCCCTCTGATGTAATAAAATTGTGGTGTGTAACTTTTGCTCCACTTACCGATACGACTGTCACTGTTGTTGATGGGTGCTCATGCCTTATATACCACTCTGATGCCAGGCTGCCGGCTAGGGGGGGGTCCCCACTGTATGGCCGTAGGGTCTGGCCAGAGTGCCACCTGGGGGGGGGGGGGGTCCCGACTGCCGGCTGGGGGGGGGGGGGGTCCACACTTTTAACCATAGGGTCTGTCCCGACTGCCGGCTAGGGGGAGGGGGGTCCCGACTGCCGGCTAGGGGGGGGGTCCACACTTTTTACCATAGGGTCTGTCCCGACTGTCCGACTGGGGGGGAGGTCCTCACTTTGGCTATGTTACCATGGCTAGGCTTGGCTAGGCTTCGTTTCCATGACTACACCACTGCGTTGCCATCACAACACTTCGTTGCCATGACAACATCTATGACGTCACTTCCGGTCCAGACAGTATGACGTCACTTCCTGGGCTGAAACCACCATTTCCTATCTACTCCTTTCCATGTTATTATTTGAAGATGCACTATAAAACAACGATATAAATAAAGGGTACCCAAATCTCGTGGTCGGAATGAAGATATTATCCACCAAATACGCGTGGTAGAGGACGTGTAAGACTGTACTCGCATTAACACCATTTTGTGCTTTTGCTGCCCCGTGGCTACAAGTAGTATGAACATTTTGGTTTTTTGGACTCCCGCCCCCCCCCCTTCGGTAGAAAAATTTTGTGATTTTTGCATATTTATCCGTTTCAGACAATTCTGAACAATTTTGTTTTTTGCCCCCTCCCCCTCCCGTCCGTGGGAAAATTTTGTAATTTTTGCATATCTACGATTCTGAGCAATTTTAGTTTTTAGACCCCCAACCCTCGTGGGAAATTATTTTGCCATATGGCTAGCATGACAACCTCAACAGCGCATAACTTTACAACTACTTGACCGATTGACGTGTAAATATTGAAAAATCGCAAAAATTTTCCACGGACCGGGGACCGAAGGGGGGTCCAAAAACAAAAATGTTCAGAATTGTCTGAAACGGATAAATATTGTTGTGAAAATATGTGAGTCGCAAGCGGGGCTCGAACTCGGAACCTTTCGCTTCATAAGCGAGCGTGCTAACCACTAAGCCAAAAGCTGCAACTCATGGAAACAGCCAAGCACAAATGAACATGTAGTTACATTTTTGTATATAATCATTTTCACAACACACATTTTAGATACCAACTTCACGACATTTTTCCCTGTTGTGTTTTTTCACCACCCATAGCCGCACGTGGCTTTTCACATGCCCTTCTTTCCATTCCTATCAGTGTAACACTACAGTGTTTGAACATCGTACGAATTTCCATATTTTCTCCCGTCTTTTTCTCTTTAGACCTCCCACAGCCGCACGTGGCTACTTTACTCCAATTTTCACACGTGCCCTTCTTGCCATTCGCACCCGCTTTAACGTTGCACGAATATTTACCATACAACCGCGACAGGAACGTCCTCGTAAACTTCTGGTACCAATGTTGTGAAAATATGTGGTCGCAAGCGGGGCTCGAACTGGGAACCTTTCGCTTCATAAGCGAGCGTGCTAACCACTAAGCCAAAAGCTGCAACTCATGGAAACAGCCAAGCACAAATGAAAATGTAGTTACATGTTTGTATATATTCATTTTCACAGCACACATTTTAGATACCAACTTCACGACAATATGCAAAAAGCACAAAATTTTTCCTAACGAGGGGAGGGGTCTGTTATAGTATGTCCTGGGGGGGGGGGTCGGTCAAGGTCAATCCTAGTGGAGGGGAGGGGGTGGTATAGAACTCTTGTTTTCCTATTACTGCTATAACATTTTTTTTGCCTTCACATTTACAGCGTCTAAGGATTTGAAATAAAATTACTGCTCAAAATACCCTTTTGATAAACGGCAGGTTCAACATTTATTAATGAGATAGGATCTAAAACATCGCACATAGATTTCTTTTGTATAAGATGAATTCAGCCACAAGTTACGAAGCCGTAGTTGTTGAAATGCCTTTCTTGGGATTGAAGATAGAAAACAAAACTTTGCAGTCGGTAACCAGAGTAAATTTTCGGGCAAACAGGTACATGTTGAATTTCTGATGCTTCAAGCAATACTGAGGGCCTCTCAATCAATTTGAGAATAATTTTGTTCCGCTTTTGACAGTGTACGTGATGCAAAACTAATGGGGCGTTCGCTTCATTCTGGATAGATATGTGAAATAACACCAGAAATACCTTTTGATGACGCATCACAGTGCAGTCGACGCGGCAATTTCGGATCATAACGGGCTAAAACGAGATCAGATCTTTCGTTTTCTTGAAGGCCGTTTCTCATGAGTCCGTCCATAGCCATTTCTGATTTTTTATAGCAACTGGTGCAATGGATGTAGTATTTTAGACAAGTTGGGAAGGAAGTCGTGGTAGTATTTCACCAGGGCGACCCAGCTTCGTAATTCAGAAACATTTCTTGGAGCTGGCGCATCTGTAACTACCTTGATTTTTGAATCGGTCTTGTGGATTCCGTCTTTTCGACGATATGAGCACAAAATTCAATGGAATCTTTGAAAAACTCACATTTGTTGGGGTTGACTTTGAAGCCGTTTTCCATTAATCGCAGAAAGATTTTCTCGAGGGTACATAGGTGATCGTCATATCGTCCAAAATACACGGCACGTTTTTGATACCTTTTAAAACTTGTCCAATTGCGCATTGCCAAATGGATGCAACTGGGGAAATACCATAAGCAAGGCGATTGAAAACAAAAAGTTTTTTCTGGGTATTAATAGTCAGGTATTTTCTCGATTCCTCGTTCACTATCATTTTAAGATACGCCATTTTGAGGCCTATGTTTGAAAATTTCTCTCCACCTGCCAATGTTGCTGACATGCTATCAATCATAGGCAATCGATACGAGTCAACGTTGAGCTGTTGATTGACAGTGACCTTAAAATCGCCACATATCCTGACAAAACTGTCTTTCTTCAGAATTGGGACAATGGGTGCGGCCCAATCACTACATTCTAACGGTGAAAGGATTCCTTTACTCACCATGTTATCCAATTCCTTGTCGACATTGAGCTTCATTGCAAATGGGACCTTTCTGCTTTTGCAAAATTTAGGCTCCTTCCTTGAGGTGAAACGTCGCAGTTATTCCCTTCAGCTCACCCACGTCTTTGCCGAAACACTCAATCTCTACCGAACAAAGGTGGACCTCCCCCGTGAAGAATATACAGCCGCAAGCGATGTTCCTTACCTTCGTGTTCCACCAGAACATTCACGTATCCCTCTGGCCTTACACATTCTCCAGTATATGTTTTTAAAACATCATTTGTTCTCCACAACCTTAATTTCCCAAATGGTGCTGATAATCCCTTTTCGATATTATCTAAAGCGCAGATCATGTACCAAGCTCCAATTTGATAACTTTACCGTTTATTTTAGGACCTATCGTAATGCATACACATTTCTTCTCGCTAGTGTTGTTTGCATCGCAAAAAGCTTCCGTATAGACGAGATCTGAACAGGAAGAGCTGTTGCCATTAGATTCCTCACCATCAGTGGTCACTTCATCGTCGTCAGCAGAGAAAACTTTATTCTTTGGTTTTCGCTTCTTAAACTGGCCTGTTGTGGTCTTTTTGCCTTCAGAAGATGATTTACCGGATTTCTTCATCTTGCATCTTCTCTTAATGTGGCTTTTCTTACCAAAGTTGTGGCATTTTTTCGTTAAAACGGCAATCCTCTGGACCATGGCCATTCCTACCACACCTGAAGCAACGATTTCCAGCTGTCCTCTGCAACTTGTTAACACTTGCAGATGCTCCTTGGATTTCTGATACATCCTCCTTAGCCATTTTCATGGCGATGGATATCTCCTTGGCCTTCTGATAGGTCAAATTCTTCTCCAATAACAATTTTTTCAGGACATTTTCGTTCTTTATACCACATGATCTCTGAGATTTTCTGCCAGACTCTCGCCGAATTCACAATGCTCACTCAGCTTCTGGAACACACTTACGTAATCTGTCACCGACTCACCCGTCTATTGTTGACGCTTGCAGAACCGGCATCTTTCTGCTATCACGTTGCGCTTGGGACTGAGATGCTCCTGCAGCAAACCTAATTTGCTCGAACGTCTTTGTCAATGGCTTGTCCGGTGAACACAGGCTATGTAGCAAGGAATAGGTTTTCCCGCCAATCAAAGTAAGAGTCACAGCCACTTTTTTCTCATCGGCCACGTCGTTGGCAATTAAATACTGCTCTAACCTCTCTTTGTACAGCTTCCAGTCACCAGCCATCTCGTCGAAGAGCTCCAGTCGTTCAGTCGTAATTCAGCAGTCAACTTTAACACACAATCATTTTTCGGTTATCTGCGGACCTATCCCCTGCGTCCTACTTCTCCACCAGATCTTCATAACCTCCTTGGTACGTGGAAACACGTCAAGAAACTAAACAGATGCTAAGTTGCCGCCATATGTTTTATATACAACCGGAAGTTTCGCACTTGCTGCACGTATACACAACAGACGTTTTCACAGGTTCCCCTTGCTGTGTTAATTCTGCGTTGTCAAATAACCGAGCTATTAGGGTCAATGCAGTGTCAATCGCCTAACCAAACTATACCCATTTTATCGAATACCATATCCAAATTGATGGGGAGACGGGCAGGTATAGTTCAAGTGATGTCGTCTACGTCTACAAGATATTTTACTCATAACAATGGATATTGGGCAATTAAATACTTCAGTTTTAATTTCGAAAATATCGCTCTGTAAACTACGAGGCCATCACTATGGGAGAATAGAACCTGTGGTAGGAATTGAACACCGAATGTGTACAGACTGCTTGACACGACGTCTACAACACATGGTGTGGGAAAAGCAGAAACAAAATAAATAAATTCTATGAAATCTTTTAATTCGGCGTGAACTCACCACGCTCGATTGGACTCACCTACTAAGTTTGAGTACTTGAGCACAACTAACAGTCTGACAACTACGAGCTTATTCCCCCTTCCGATACAAGAGGGAGTGACATATAAACATAACAAGCTTCAGATAGTTAAGCACAGTGCCGTATTGTGCCATTATCGAAGCAGCACCGTCAGAACATGGCTATGGTATAAAACGTGACTGTCGGGTGGACACAACATCAATCACGTGACTGGAGTAATCACATTAAAGTCGACACAGCGGCTAACCGTTAGGCATCAACGACAGAGTCTATTTGGAATCCTTCTTCTTCTTGAAGGTCTTCTTTTCGCCGGATTGCAAGAAGTATGGCTATTATAAACCATTGATTCAACAGCAACAATCCCTGCAAGAATTTGTAAATTGGTTAATGTATATAGCTGTGTAGTCTTGTAAAAAGTATCTAATAAACGGTTTGAAGAAGCCCGACAGTCTACCCTCAACAAATCAGACATTGACGTACCACTAGAACTGCGCAATGTCTGGCGAGTCTACGCCTTTCCCCGACCCTTTCTCCCGGAACTCCCCCTCACTATCCCCCTGGTCCTTCCCCCTGGTACTTCCTCCCTGACACTTTTGCCCTCCAAGACCTAATGAAGTTAAAATCAAACACTTCTACATTTATTGATTGCAATCCACAACTATCCATATAAGAATAATAAGGTAAGAGTCAATGACCATAATTTAATTCTATTACACAATTGGAAATATTGTCAAGTCTTTTCAATAAGAGTCAGATAATCCATCAAAGTGTAACATCTTTTCAAAGAAATACAACTAATTGTGCAACACTTTACTGTCCCATCAAAGGTCTTAAAAGGCAAATTTTGTCCAATTTTCTAAAACAACCAGTTCAACATTAGTCCGTCACAACTTAATATTATAGGCAATACCACTTAGGTAATCAATCACGTCACTATTTGCGTAGTCCTGCACCACCATTGCGATTCTCTGTTCACACTGTGCGTAATGCCGACGTCGTGGTTCCAGAGCGTGACCCACCATGACCTGAGTAATGGCGACGCCAATTCTCCATGACCTGTACACCTACTTTTCGCATTCGTAGACCACTGCGCCATTCGCCAGCTTTTTTTGTTGCACGTACAAGAAACCTTCGAAGCATAGCTTGTAACCTCCTTTGGTCGATTTGATAGACTTCATTTTTCGATGAAGTGCACAGTTAATTTCACACATTTTTATACACATTTTACCTACTCCGGATACTACAATACTGTTTGCAAATTGCAATTGTCCTTGTATTGCAATTACTCTAGATCAGTCATCGACTCTGGTCTATGATAGATTAGCCTTGTAATAAACGACACTAGATCAATCATCGACTCTGGTCTGTGATGGATAACTATATCCCTCAGATCAATGGTCTGTGATAAATAAAACAGAATTCCGTCTTGGGGGCAAAAGTGTCAGGGGGAAAAGTACCAGGGGAAAGGGCAATATAGTCTTGCCCAGAAATGACGATAATTGTTTTAGGATCACTGCCTCCCATGAATCATTGACTTGATCGTTTGAGTCTTGCAGAACATGTGTTTCCCAGGATAGCGTCATGAGGATAATGCAGTTCAGAGTAATTGGTTTATCGGTAATGACTGAGTGATGGGAGACCGGAGAAAACCTAGTACACCTACTGAAGCCATATGCCAATGGCAAAGCAAAGAGAACCTCGTGCACTGATACAGGGACGATATCTTTGCGTCGTCTCGCATGCAGAGCCCGACAGAGTGTCGAGATGGCGTATGCACTACAGGTACGCCGCCGTTCAAATAATTCTCATCAAGGCAACCAACGCCTGCTTAACTGACAAAGATATGAAACAGTGCAACCATCTAACAAGGAAAAGTCGCTGCAGTACCGACTGCGTGGGAGACGCGAGCTCACCGAGGTGGATTCAACTATATGCCCAATGGCCCTATGATGTTCTGCTGCTGGCAAAAGGGAAGGAAGGGTGGTGGATAGTTGAAACTCTCATGTTTTCAGAGCCAATTCGGTGCAAACTTGTGCTGACAACGAGGAAACTCCTGGAGACAGGATTTCCAAAGATATCACTCAGAAATCACCTCCCTGCAAATAGCATGCAACCCACACTAAGATTCTGATAGCCTGGAGGGATTTAGAGAACGAAAGCCGTTTTAATAAAACCCATATCAATGACGTGTAAGAATCAGCAGATTCAGCATACCGTAATCCGTAAACGAAATGATATGAAAGTTACAGTATACGTATGTATAATAATAAAAGCATAATAATAAAGATAAATAATATCCAAAAAGTATATAATTCACCATGAACGATCAAACATTCCTATTTATAGGACCGCGATAAGTTGGGAAAAACTTATTGAGTTTTTGAACGACAAGGAACAATTTAGCAATGCATTCGATTGAGAAGTGTATCTTTAGCAAAGGCTGTGGTACAATGGAATTCAAAAGGGTCTCTTTGAGGGGCCCCCATAGATACACTCTTTCAAAAAACGGTTCCTTTGCGAAAATCCAGTTAGCTAGCAAAATGAAGAGTGGTCGGAGACAGATTTATCATTGAAGATTATTCCTATAAATTCAAAAACTTCAGAAGTAACAGCTAAAAAGTATCTTTCATTGAAAACATTGACTTTTTATATACAAAAGTTCATACATTGTGGAATTTTTTTTAAATAAATGAAAAGAGCATGAACAATCATATTAAAATATGTTTTAATGTATGTCATCTCAAACTGTACTTGGAAGGTGGTCAACACCGACATGTTTTATTGTACGCCTCTTTATCCGGACTTGGAAGGTGATTTTTACAGAAAACTATTTCTGTAATTTTTTATCCGGGTCTTGAAGGTGTACGTTACACTCAGGTTTTACTTATGTCATTTTATCCGTGTCTGAAATTTGTTCACTACAATGGCTTGCTCTGTACGTCTTTTTAGCTGTTTCTTTAAAGCGGTATTAACATCACCAGCCCTTCCTTCATTAGTGTTTTTACACCCCTGGCCCTCTAATACGAGTATGGCCCTGAAAGCAACCATAAATTTTAACCGAAATATACCGACACACTTATGACATAATTGTAAGATACATTCATGAGTTGCCTTTGCTTGGAACGGTCTCTTCGCCAAAGATTTTATTTCTGATTTGTTTTGGAGGGAAGTAATCCAAATTATACATCCCTCAACTCGCGACAATGCCGTATAAGTTTAAAAAAGAAGACTTAAAATATGCATTATTTGTCATTGTAACCAAGCGTGCTTAATCAAGCAATCAAGTGTGATGTTTCTTGTTATAAAGCTATTGTGGCCCTACCAGTATGTTTTTAAACACCGTGACAGATGTAGTAATACAGTATAAATATTAGAATCGTAATAAAACAGTTGAAAACGAGAACCTATTTCTCAAAAACGAAATGTATAACACTTAGCCAAAAGAAAAAAATTAAAATCTCTTTATCCCTTCTGATTTTGATTTGCGTTTCCTTTATAGACAAGTCAATATTTTTATTCAAATTCCGAACCCTTTCTAAGAAAGTTTTGCTTTGCTCCTAATTCTATGAAGCGGTATCCCTTCTCCAATCCCCCCACCTTCTGCAAGAATTGCGCGTAACTGAAGCTGATTTTGCAGCCACGTGTCCTTCTTATAAACCAGCACAAGCATTTCACTATGCTCAGCGTATTTTGCGTATGCAAACAAAGCACATATCATGTATGCAGTGAACAGTGTAACTGTTACTGTTGCTGCAGCCTATACGCGTTGTGCTTGGTGATAAAAAAAAATGAAAACAAAGAAGAAAATAAAAAGTGAGGTACACAACTTTAGATTAAATACTACATATGTACGACGTTTGGTGGTCCTAGGGTCAGCATGGCCAGAGGATAGAAACCGTTTGGCAGTTTTTGTCTCTAATAGCGGGGTGTCCTTAATAGAAAGACTTATACACCCTGGTAAAGTGTCAACATCTGACGTGTCGAATGCATATTAAATTTAAGGGCAATAACTTTTCCAATAACTGAAGGGCAAACACTTTTCCAATAGCTCACTTTGATTATATTAATTACTGGCTTTCATAATTTTATTCTTCCTCTTCTTTCTTCTTCTTTATTTGGTGCACAGCTTGGTTTTGTTTAAAAAAATGATGCAATGTACTCAGTTCTGTGCAAAGTAAAGGCATCGGTTGAGGTGGCATTTTTTCTAAGGTCAGTTTCGAAGCATTAATGAAGTTCCGGTTAAGAAAGCGTCCCTGTTCTGAATCACGAGATCTCCGTAATAGCGAGTTTTGATTGGTTCATAAGCCAATCATATTATAAAACAGATTGACTTAAAGCGTGCCTAATTGAGTGATATCAATAAATGCTGGATGCACTCAACCTAGACTTTACTGTAGACATAAATACAGACGTGAATAAAATAGAAAATGTCCATGTGATTGACGAGGTATGATAGAAAATATACGCATGTTTTTGTGTTCAATCCGCATTTTTTGTACATATCTTTAACCATTTGAACTCTATTTTCAATGACTTATGAGATAAAACTATTGCTGAATTAAGAACTAAAAAATTCGTTTGACACAAATATGCTTTTTCAGAAAATCGACACATACCCAAAAGCCTTTGAGTAAATTAACATTTCCTGTATTTCATAGTCATAATTTTTTGACAGAATAAGCACTCCACTCTTTCAGCTTCAAAATTCTGATGCAAACTTCGAGCTTTATTGTGCAACAGATCGTGGAAAGGTACAATTTTTTTTATAAAGCTGCGTTTCCGGGAACCATAAGTAGATAATACTTGCGGCTATAGCTGAACACAAAATGCTATGCAAATGCAAGTTTTACTTTACTAATAAAAAGGTGAAAAAAGGTGGAATGCTAAATATTCTGACAATTTTGTTGTAGAAAGGAAATATGAAAGTATTTCATTTTTATTATCCTATACGTTTTTACCACGCTGTTTTGGTACACTAATACCACCAAACATGGCTGAACACTGTATTGTTTTATATATAAAGCATTTTATTACTATT
The DNA here is from genome assembly GCA_949752745.1 of Protula sp. h YS-2021. Classification (NCBI taxonomy): domain Eukaryota; kingdom Metazoa; phylum Annelida; class Polychaeta; order Sabellida; family Serpulidae; genus Protula; species Protula sp. h YS-2021. The sequence continues at coordinate 91,615,625 of OX457025.1, read as the reverse complement.
ATGAAACATTTATTTAACCAAATCAAGTAGCACGTTTGTCATACACACCTCAAAATGAATAAAAATGCAAATCAATGTCCAGGCTCCAAATTCTGCAAACAGACAGATTAAAAGCCCAGATTTTATGATTTTATGTTATAATTTTAGGTACCAGATTTTTTGTTAACCCTATTACATCGGTTTTCTGAAATAGTCTGCACTAAATCTGCGTTTACACAAAATGATGTGCCAATATATAGCATAAAATTTCTCACACCGTATATTTGTGGAAGATTGGTTTTTTTCTTAGTGCCTTACAAACTGCTTCAGTTTGTTTTAAAAAGAGATAAATATATCAAACATAAGGCGAATTTTAAGAGACTGTTCATTGCATGAAAAATTGCATGGTGTGAAAATAACAGGGACGCAACAAAGAGCGCTGGGACAGGGGCTTTTGACTTGTTGCGCGCGTGGCTTGCAATAGTCAAAAAGTAAATCAATGGAACGGTTGTAAAGTGAATGCAATGGTTGGAGTTCCGTCCACTTTTGGCCTTTTGGCCTCTTATTCCAGCGAGTCACACGGAGTTTTTGTAAGTCAGTGAACCTTTGAAAATAAAAATAAATACAAATGAAAAGCAGTCACTAATGGGGGAAACACTTCAAACAAAATATTCTGTGGGAAGCTTTGACTAACTTTTTTTAGACCACATTGAGTCTCAGTCATTTATGTGGCCCATCTTTTGGAACCCAGTTGCATACATTATAATTTTAAACATATTTTTCGATTTCTCGCGCATCTTGTTGAAATTACTTTATGTGAATGAGGCCTCTTAAATTGTTGCGTTTACATCAACACTGCTCAGCAAATTTGTCTCTTTATACTAAATACAACCTCAGTATATTTTGTTTTCTCATGTAGAATAATTGTGTCAACGACAATGCATCATCCCATTACACAAAAATGTTCGAACTGATTTAAGCACAGTGCGCTTGGGTACTCAGTGATCATTACTGAGAGAAATAATAAAAACGACTTGGGGGTAATTCTCACGAGGCAATCGGAAGCTGATTTTCTGGCATGTTCTGACATTACCATTTTAAGACAAGATGCAAGTGTTTAGTACAATTTATGCCTTGTATTTAAACGAAGTTTGACTACCTGGACTAATGGCAAATCACTCGAGGAAAGCAAGAGCTGATTTTCTGGCATGTTCTGATTAAGACAAGGAGAGAGAACAAACATGGATTCTATTATTCTTGCAAAAGTAATAAGTTTGTTATTAATCTAACTCAAATCTACCTATTGTATCAATTATTTCCAATTGCGACTTATTTATTTGCAGGAAAGATTAAGTAAATATAATTTTTTCAATTATTTTACTTCCTTACTAATTTAAGTACAACGCTTTTGGTATACTGATCCTAAAGCATAAAAATTTCTCACAATTTAGCAAACAGCGCTCGGGTTTGCAAGGAGATAAAGCATGTAAAAGAAAAAGGGTTCTACATAACGTCTTATAAAAGTGCGTAGCACAAATTAATTATACAGTTTTCTAGTTTACAGTTAATATACACTTCGAAAGCACAATTATATACAAATACATTGGTGTATCTAATCAGAAAAAACTGGTCAACGCAGGAACGGGGTCATTGTTCAAACCAGTTTTGAAAATCACCAGAACAAATCAAAGAAAAAGCTTGATTTGAAACAAACAACATGTTTTTGCAATATGTGTGGCTTATTACAGTGTTTATAACTGTTGATAACATATTGATAGTACACTGCTCCAATTCAACTAACGCCAGACTTTCTTTTATATCTGCTGGTAATTATCCATTTTTCTCAGTTGCTTTTCGACAGCAATTTTGCCGAATAATAAATCAGTACGATATCTACATACAAAGTAATGATCCAGGTGAAAGAAGGTAACAGAACTCCCAAGAATTTAGAACGATTATTGATCGTCTGTTGTATTCTATCAACCTTTGATTAGCTACTGCGCTAGGGCCCATCCGTATCTACTCTTAAGTCTTTTTCAAGATCAGGAACTTCCTCTATACTTCTATGAAATCTCTTCTTTCTCCTTTTGTGAAATCTCTCCCGTGATGCCGATGCCAAATTAGTTTCAATGGATGAACTAGAACTTGCATGTGGTGAAGGAGAAACATCGTGTGATGTCACGCTGCTGTCTGTATCAGACGTCGGTGTTGTTGTGCGAGGGTAACTCGATGGGTAATCTTTTCTCCTGTATGAAGGAGTTCGGACTAGAACTTCCATAGATTTTGAAAATGCTGTAAATTGCGATTTTAGGCTTTCTTTATTGTCTTCAACTTCTTCGTCAACTTCTTTTATTTCATCAAATGTTATTGGTTGTGTTTTAAAACGAGCAGCATTGCGATCTCTTCTGCTACGAGCTTTTGAACGACGACCAGGGGTGGGCGCTGGCATTGGTTCTTCAATGCGCATATGCAGCTTTGAAATTCGTTCTGCCGGAAAACGGGCATCGTAATAAAACATTGGGTCTACGGATTCGTTTACAATCTCTGCACAGTTTGTCAACTCATTGTAATTCATAGTTGCCATGTTGATATGGTGATCGATCTCGCTTGCACTGTTCCTTCAACTTTTCTGTTTTATATGAAAAAGAAAACATTAAAAGTAATGATACGATAACATAACGATATGTGTTGCAAAAAATTGTTATCGGTGTTGCAAAATGGCCTGATAATCGCAAAACACAAGAATTGATTTACTTGAAAGAAAAGTAGCCCATGTTATGCACGCAATATGTATCGAACTGATTATATTTCAGCACCTGTGTAATGTATGACTGCATTCTGAGGTACAAGTCGCTTCTGGAAGTATATCTTAGATATGGAAATCAATGAATAACAAGAGCTTAAAATTATGACATTAAAAAACTTCTACATTTTTCTTACATACAGCACTGTCTGATTTTACTAAGCGATCAGAACGTAAGGAAGTATTTTTGAACGATAATTATCATGTTTCTACAGTACCAGAAATGTTAATCGGGTTGGCAATAAATTTGTTAATCTATAGGATTCGCTAGGATCTATTTACTATTTGTCAATACGTTGAATTCATAATTCAATGATAATATGTTGAAAAACTACATCGTTTCCTGGGAAAACAAAATAATATTTACACATAACAGCTAAAAACCGCAGTACATGTAACATTGCATTGCAGCTGTAACTTGTTACGAATAATGAAAAAAAAATTAAGCACGGTCAAAATAGAAATCTCTTATCCTATTCATAAAACAAACAACGTAACATGTAGGATGAATAAATAGTTTCATTTTTAAGGTTAGAAACATTTTTGTTCATGTTATCTGCTGACATTTCAATCATGTCATTGACTCAAAAAGCTAGCAGCTACTTGCTTTATAGAATTGTGACTTTAAAATAATTTCAGTAATAGAAAGATACAATTATTAAAATATAATTATTCAAACAGAATAATTTCAATGATATGGGAATAAACAGTGTTTTAAATGAAAGCCTTATGGCAGGAAGGAGGTAAACGATTTTTTTATTTATCGTTTTCATTTTCCAATCATTTTCATTGACGTTAAGGGTGGGTTAAACGCCACAATTTACAACGGTTTTATTTTATTCTAAATAGAAAAGTCAAGAAAAGAAAATAATAATTGCCGTTATCCAACTCTAAATTATCAAATCGGGAGTTTTGAATTTCGACGCTAAAGGTATATGCAAAAGAGTATTGTTTAAATTTGTTTTAAGTATTTATTTCAATAACTTGATTTTCGTCAGCATGTATAGTGAATCATTTAAACCCACACTTAATTAACTTAATATTTAAAACAAGAATGCAACTAGTGAAAAGATTAACTTTGAACTGAATGTGGAAAGAAGTCCACATAAATGTTTGTAGTTTGAATTCCAACCAAAGATATCCCAAAATGTACTTTATGAAACAGTAAACCAAACATTTTTATGATAACAGAAATTTAGTTAACGTCACCATTTTCCGTCACAGTGTAAGAAAATTTTAGTCAAATTTCTACCCTGTCTAGACAGGTGTGCAAGCTACCAGCTTTCATTCCTCTGTGTTTGAAGAAGGTGTGATACGAACAGTTACATTTATCCCACGTGTATGGAATTTAGTTCTTATTTAAAAAAAACAACATTCTTTATATATTATGCAATGCATATTATTTCAGTTAACCAAAGAGAGACTTGACAACAAATACTTATTGTATTGCTGGGTGTTTTCCTTACATCAAAGTTCAGAGTCTGAGCTGACTATCCATCTACACATAAAATCATTCCAAACGAGCAGCACGATTTGACGACAGTCAAATCGGTAAATACTTGGCCCAAATTAAAATTTAAAAAACCCCTAGAATTTCTGTTTTTTTAATTTGGATGTAGTGCGATCCCGTTCTAAAAGGATAATTCATGTATCCTGCTAAAAACTGACCTGCATATAAGCTTGCATTTAACATGCCTCGTGCAGAGCCCCCACCCCTCCATCCAGCCACTCTCGAGCGTGTGATTTTTAAAGAGTTTTGAATTTTCTGTTTTACGTTTTGAACACTATAACTTGAAAGTAGATGAGTAGCATCCAAAAACTACATCGAAAACTTTATGACAATACTGATATATATATATATATATATATATATATATATATATATATATATATATATATATATATATATATATATATATATATATATATATATATATAATATTTTATATATAATGATGCATTAAAATGATGCACACAGAAATTCAAGCTATTGAATTTAAAGTCTATTAATTTTTTTATCGTGCCCAGCTGCACACAAGTTCAACTGATCTCGAGCTATATTGCATGCACACACATGTGCTTATTTTTATAATGTGCCAAAGCCTCCATTGTATTTACAGCAGGCCTCAGCTGTGAGGTAATAGCAAACTATGCACAGCGAGCATCAGCCTTTTGCTCAGTGCAGAAGAAAAGAAAAATTAACCTGTCTTTGCGTATTAATCTGACCTTGAAAGGAACCTTAATAATAAATAAAAATATTGTTGAAAGTAGTTTACGTCAAGTTCTATATACTCCGAAAGTTGGGAGTCAAGCAGACCAATAATTTCCGACGAGTTGTGATGACAAAATGATGGGCCGACTGTAAAGAAAAAAAAACGATGAAAAAGTCAAGTGTTAACTAGAAGCTCATTCCGCTAGCGAAATGTTAAACACTTGACAAAATTAAAACGCAAAAATACCTCCTTCAGTGGGTTATTTCTTGAATAATTTATTGCATAAACACAGCTTGAATACGTCTTATAAGCCGAGTAGTGTCTGGTTGTTGTTGACTTAAAGTTTTATTAACTGATCAGGCATACGCCCTGTGATCTATTTATGCAGTGACAGCTCGCACAAAGCTCACTGAGCAAATGTGTATTCTGTGCTGTCGTTAAATGCTACGCATTTACTTGCACAAAAAATACCCTCTTTTCACATAGCGGTTTAACAACGAAAACGAAATCAAAGGCGAAAATAAAAAGTGACATGCACATGTTCAGCTCAAGATCTTCATAAGTCCCAAGTTTCATGGTCGTAGGGCCCATAGCGTCAGAGAAGAAGACACAAAAAATCGGGAAAAGTGTCAAGAAGAAAAAAAGGACGAATTTTGCTCGCACAAATTCATATAACTCCTGCAAGCCAAAGGCTTGTCAAGTGTTAATAAACAATAGCACAAATCATCACCAAAGAAACTCTGGCTTTGGTAACAGCAGAACTGATCATTAGCGAAATTATAGGCATGCATAAATGTACACTGCACCGTCATCTGCGCGCTCTTTGTCCTGTTCTACTCTCGTATTTACGTGACCGAAACTGTTCTCCTTCGGCTTCCTTCTTTCGTAGCGTAATACAATTTCTTTCTTCAATTTTTTCCCGAAAGAAAGTTTCAAACGTAGCTTTAATATGTCAATTAAAAGTAATGAGTTTAGACAACATGTGTGATACAAAGCGGACAATAAAAAGCTTTGGAGAGGGAGCGCCTACTAGAAAGAGACGTAGTGGTTGCAATTAATAACATTGCTTGTCCTGCAAAACTTTCTATGGTCATTATGAATAACTGGAAGCAATACTGACTTCATAGGATCATAAATGAATCATCAATGGTGTAAAAATCTCCTTTGGTATAGCTGAGGCAGGGAAATTTTCCAAATTCGGTTACTTAAGCACTGTTCCAAAAGAAAACCGACTGATTTTAGTTTGAGAAGGACAACCTAGCTATGTATGGGAACCAACAATACATTGCGAAGTTGTGGATAGGAATGAAAATTTCTCCGTTGGACAGCGGCCTTTTGAACTCAATATTGTTGTATATGTTGTCGATGTTTCAAACATTGGCGCTAGAATTAATAATTGATGGGGGGTAGAATCAAGCGCTTACGTAAAAATCGCACACGCCCCCCTTTCCCAGCAAAATAAAACCGTCTTTTCTTTTATGGGAAAGCGTAAGTGCGAATACTGTAAGGTTACTATTGGTTTTAAAAGCTTAACCAATCCATCTGATAAGTGAAAAGAAAAGTGCTTGCACAAAATATATATGAATTCAGTGTAAAAAAACAGATTTCAAGGACTCTTCAGGATAACTATATCAATTAATGTCTCATCTCAATGAGAGATGCAGTAAATACAGTATAATTCAATTTGCTCGAGATAAACAGAGATGAGTGATATCATGAACAAATTAAATAAATGAATGAAGTTGAAAAAACTTAAAAACTAAGACCTATTTTAAGCTTTCCTCGGAAATACTCTTTCAGCGTGCAAGCTATTCTTATGCCTACATAAATAATGTCATCCGTGTATTTATGTTCTGTTCTGACAATATTTTGACAAAAACGTTTTATTGTAATTTAGAATGTTTCCAAGCTGCAAAAACATCTTACTTTATTCAAAATCGTAATGCATGATGATTTTTTTTCTTAGATCATACGTTAATTTTAAAAAGGACATCTTTGTTGTCCGTTGTTCTGCGTGTGTGGTTCTGTGTGTGTGTGTGTGTGTGTGTGTGTGTGTGTGTGCGCGTGTGTATGTATGTGTGTGCTTGTTTTTTAAGTCAGGATTTAGTTTGTTACTGATATTTATACCGTAGGAGTGGTAAATATAAGCAAAACACCCATTGGAAAAGAAATGCATGTCAAAACAAGATTTTGGTTCTCAGTAATTAAAAAAAATGCAGGGCTTGATTTGTGTTTGAACAAACTGCTAATTTCTAACCAATTGTTTTATTAATTTTAATGTATTATCCAATATTCAATAATGTATCATTATTAAGAGAAGAAAATTTCTCATACCGCGCAGGTCACTAAAATGGTCCCGGCAGAGTCTAAACTATTTCGTGTTAAAGAAGAAATCGATCTACTGGGTGTACATGAATTAAAAGTGAAAACGATTTACATGGAAGGCAAATAAGTACTGGAAATGACCTTTTACAGGAGACATTTCTACTAAATCATAACACTTAAACGTTTGAAAGTAACAATTTATAATTAATAATATAAGTGTTTTGTCATATGAACACTTTGATACATCACTTAACCATATTTTACCGAAAAAAAAAACGAAACAAATATTTAAATATTTTGACAAAAATCTAAAGAAAAAGTTCGGCTCGTGTGAGGTGCACTTTTTTTGGACAGAAAAATTTGAAAGATCGATTTGTGCAGTTTAACTGTAATATTAGAATGAAGGGTAATGTATTTTCATGTATATGTCATGTCTAGAACTATAACAAGGATATTATTGCGTGCTTTTGTTGCGTCGTTGCCTGCTTTTGTTGTGTCGTGCAACAGGCCCGTTGCACGGAACAAGAAAAGCACGCCCTCAGTTGCGTGCCAACAGCCTGACCGTGCTTTTGTTATTCCGCACCGAAGTTGTTTCTGTATTTTCCAATCAATAATTTAACGTGTCTTCTCCCATTAAAAAGTGGAACAACAGTAATTCTATTATTGATTAATCATTCACTTCAAACAATAATAGCTGCCTCAACGATTTCAACATTTGATTAGAAGCACTGAAAATGTGCAATGTAGAAGACATATATTTATGAATACGAAAACAGAAATTACAATGCAATGTTAAGTCATTTTACTGAAAATCAACAACAATAACAATTACCATATTTTTCGACAAAAAATTATTTGTCCCTTTGTTTTCGTTTTAAATATCAGATAAAGTTATTTTTAGCCTGTTTTCAACAAGTCGCCATTTCGTCATTTTTTGGTCGAATCGAAAAATAATGCGACGTCGCACAACTTCAATATCTATATTTTCACTGTAGCAAAAATCAAAAGCCAGGGTTGAATAGCGGCTAAGATATCGCGTGCACAAACTTGTGCTTCTAAGTGTCGCCAGACGGACGGACGGACGGACGGACGGACAGACCCGAATACTATAATTCCCCGCTCGCCGCTGCGCCGCAATAAGTCATTCATGACAAACTTCGATGAAACACCCTGACAAAAGATTATATGACTAGGAAAGAGGCTCTAAAACTTGTAAGATAGGCTGACAGGGTATAAGCACGGCATTCATCGTGCAAAAAGCATCATACAAAGTTAATATCTTAAAAAATTCTAATTATTACCTAAAGGCCAAATAAAGGATATTTGCACGGCAAACTGCTTGCAAACACCCTGCCAAAAATGTTGTGATTAGGAAAGAGGCTGGCAGCATGCAAAAAACAACATACAAAGTTAATATCTTTAAAAATTCTAATTTTTAGCAGGGTGCTTGCACGCAGTTTGTCGTGCAACTAGCCTTTATTTGGCCTTTCAGGTAATAATTGGGATTTTTTTAAACACACCCACTTTGTATGATGCTTTTTACATGCTGAATGCCGTGCCAATACTCTGTCAGCCTATTTTATAAGTTTTATAGCCTCTTTCCTAGTCACAGAATTTTCGGCAGGGTGTTTGCACGCAGTTTGTCGCGCATATAGCCTTTATTTGTCTCTCAAAGAGTAATCTGAAAAGTAGAAACAAAGTTCGTTCAGACAAGCTAAAAGCACGCAACTGCCGTGCTTTTATTGTGTCATGTTGATTAATGTTTTATACAGAAATAATGTTTGCACTGACGTTCTAGAAGCACGTAACATCCGTGCCGCTGTTATGTCGGATTGGTTATCTTTTACATAGAAACAACGTTTGCAGGCTTAAACAGGCTTAAAGCACGGACAGACTTAAAGCACACAACTGGCGTGCAGATGTTGTGTCGTGTTGATTAATGTTTTATATAGAAACAGCGTTCGCACGCAATAAAAGCACGCAACTGTCGTGCCGCTGTTGTGTCGTGTTGGTTAATCTTTTATACAGAAACAATGTTTGTCGGCATAAACAAGCTTAAAGCACGGACAGACTAAAAGCACGCAACTGCTGTGCTTTTATTGTGTCATGTTGGTTAATGTTTTACATGGAAACAACGTTCGCACGGACAGGGTAAAAGCTCGCAGCTGCCGTGCCGATGCTGTGTCGTGTTCAACAGCTATACGGTAATAAAAATGTCCTAGTTTCGATGGGGAGATATTTAATAAATATAAAATAAAGTGAATTGACAGGCTAAAAGCACGGGCAGCCACTTTATCTCCTGAAAAATTAAGCTGTGCGGAAATTGTGTCTGCACGGAAAGGGTGAAAGCAGGGCCGTTTGAAAAACAGGGTGTCTGCACGCATGTACCTGTGCAACAGGCCTGTTGCGTGTGCCGAGATTGTTTCTGCACGGACAGGCTAAAACCATGCAACAGGACCCTTGGGCCACGAAACTTGGGGCTTAGGTAGAACTTGATATGAACGTGTGCATGACACTTTTAACTTTCGCCTTCAATTTCGTTTTCTTGTTTAAAACGCCATGTGAAAAGAGTGTATTTTTTGGCAAATAAATGCGGAGCATTTAACGCACAGCACAGAACACACAGTTGCTCAGCTTTGTTCGAGCTCTCACTGCGTAAATAGATAACACCGCGTATGCCTGATCAGTCAATAAAACCTTAAGTCTACAAAAACCAAGCACTACTCGGCTTATAAGACGCATTCAAGCTGTGTTATTTGCAATATATTATTCAAGAAATAACCCACTGAAGGAGGAATTTTTGCGTTTTAATTTTTGTCCAGTGTTTAACATTTCTCTAGCGAAATGAGATTCTAGTTTGGTTCTGGTTTGCTGATATCTAGAAAGAGGTGCGTTTCAAGTAAACACAAAACATAAAAATAAAAGTAGAACAAAAGAAGTGAGGTTAATTCACTTTGCAAAGCGTAATTACACTTGAAAAATTTCACTCTCTTAGTTTAGATTAAGTTCCTATTGGGAAGCGATTTTTCCCAGCAAATGGTAGTCAAAATTCGAAATTTTATATGAATATCGGGAATATGCTATTCAGGCGCTGGTTTTTGATTTATACAAATGTTGGTACCTCTTCACTTAGAAGAAGCGAACTGCCGCTCTGGTCTGATCGCTGAGTCGTCCGTCTCTCTTTGACATTGTCTTGCACTTATATGGGGTTAGCTACGAAGTGTCTGCAGTTGCCAATAACATTATAATTTAAAATTACTACATCCTAATTCCCTAACAGATTGAATGTTTTTCCGTTAACAATGCTATCCTGTTTCAGAGAAACTAAAGCTCTACAGAGTGAAAGCTAGGTATAATCACACTGCAATTAAAGAACGAAAACTGGACAGACACTGACATTGCAAGTGTATGTGTACCTTTTTTTCTTGCTCTTCGTTTTTGTTTGTCGTCGAGCGCAAGTTCCGAAAGAACCCCACCCCTATAGAAAGCCGGGAGTACTTAATGAAAATTACCCCACTCCCCACTATTTTGAATAAAATTGTCATTCCGAGCGGCGTGAAAATTGCGCCTCTTTCTCCACGTTTTCGTGAACACGCATGACGGCACATATGCTACCAAGGATTCCCCCCCCCCAGGTCTCTACCCCCCTACCCCCTGGTATCACTGCTGCATGTTGACGGGTTGCAACTAGTCAAGAAAGGGCTACATGCAAAAATATTTCGTTAATTTTTGGTAGGCCATCCTGAAACCTCTTTAATAGTAGCTTAGGGAAACTTCCCCACTCCTACAAAAAATGCCACATTAAAAAGACAAGAATAATGGATCTTTGAAACATTGAAATTTTGATAATTCAAAGTAAACTCTGACTTTTAGAAAATTTGATGAAATTGCAAATCATGATGAAGTGTCATTTCAACGACCATTTGGCTTAAAATAAAAATAAAAAAAACAAAAAAAACAAAAAAAACACGATATTCTGCCAGAGGACAACGTGGCCACGACATTGGTTCATCACAACTATTTGCTGATGTCGAAACGTCAGCGCACGGATCAGAAATGTGGCGTCCTGGATCTGGCTAAGGAGCGATATCACCACTTCGAACCTATTGGGAGTTTTTGGCACTGATAAAATGGTACAATGATTTAAAAATTGCCAAAATTTGGTGTAAGCATAAGTATTGACCTAAAGTTCTCTCTCTCTCTCTCTCTCTCTCTCTCTCTCTCTCTCTCTCTCTCTCTCTCTCTCTCTCTCTCTCTCTCTCTCTCTCTCTCTCTCTCTCACACACACACACACATACACACATTCACGCAGTCTCTCACGCATTCTCTCTCACACACTCTCACTCTCTCTCTCAATCACTCTCTCACATTCTCTGTCTCTGCTTTATTTGTAAATATCTGCATTTGTTTTAGTCACCAACCATGCTGTCCATTTTAGGGAGTCACCAACAACTACATAACTGTGTAAATAAATTAAAATATATATTTTCCTAGAACAGACGCTGAATTTTCATGCAACGGTGAAACTGATAGGGGAAATGAACTCTCCCGACTGTATAAAATCCCTGTAACGTAAATGTTTTCTGTGGGAGACCTAGGTTTGACCTCTGTTTGAATGCATTAGCTCTGATGTTACCTGAAACGATGTTGATTTTGTTTTGACTTTTTAAAATGCATTAATTATGTTGTTAATTTATTAGTGGCTTGGGATGAAAGAATGTCAGCCATGAATTATCCACTGTATACAGTGATAAACAAAGGGAAACTCCGCCATATATTTGTCCCGGAAATTGATGCACAAAAAATGCGTAAACAAAGTGCATCTTTTAAAATGAACAGCCAATTAAAAAAATCAATTAAAATCGCATACGTACCGACATGAAAAGCAATGACAAGTCAAAGCTAAAACAAGTCATTTAAAATATAAGTTATCCAAGTACTGTCTTCACATGATTTTATCCGGCAGAGCTGAACCAGGATATGAGCAACATACAGGAGTCTGGCTTGTTATCTATCTCACTGTTTTGCCAGTTGTTCAAACAGAAGCACCAAACGAATTATATTGCACAAAATATTTTTTCTCATGCAGGAATATCTGCTCTGGCCACAAGATATGAAAGAAGAAGAAGAAGAAGAAGAAGAAGAAGAAGAAGAAGAAGAAGAAGAAGAAGAGCTAGAAATGAGGAAGAAGAAGAAGAAGAATAAAAAAAGAAAAAGAAATCTAAAAAAGGTACTGAAAAAGGGTAATTTGATCTGGCTATGGATACACTCCGACTAACGTTCACTTAAATTCAAATTAACTTAACCTCTACGTCACTTCAGAACCAACGATTTACGACACTTGTCAGTATATTCACAAAGGATACTTAAGTGTAAGCAGCCATCGACCCTGTTTGCCTCTACTATTAAAATTCTTTTTGTTTCCTCGTTATATGAACCCGAAAGCTCCGACAGTGCAATATTTCATTATTTCTACAGGAACCACTGCACTTTTCTTATTTAAGCCTTCAGTTAATATTTAAGTATACCCTTGGTTGATTGCCTGTTAAGTGGAAATTTTTGTGAAGTAACTGATGTAAGAAATCAAGAGATGACTCAGAATTTGAAGATCGAAGATGAATCTCAAGGTAAAGGTTACCATTTTGTACCACGTTTTCTTTCACCACATTGGATTTAAAAAGTCCCAGTAAATGCCACTGGGTACTCCTGTTTAGTGCTTGGCTTTGGATGTAAACAATGCCAGGTATTATTGCAAAGCTCTTATTCGCGTTAGTTGGGAGAACATAATCCAGGTACATTTATTGCGCATTACAGAAGATCCAATCACTACTTGCAACATACACTTCATAGACATCTATTTTAACCGTTAGTTTTAACTTCCACGTTTCCGCGGTCATTTAAGTATGAAAACGATTCCTGTGCATAGTGAGAAGTCAGTCACACCTGGCTTAAGTGGCCAAAACTATTGATAGGTCACGGTTAATGAAGAAAATCCAGGATTTCTAGGTCAAACTGGCCAGAGGTCTGCAAACTGTCTATTTTGTGTTTGTTTACGAGGTCATGCTTGGCAGTTTCTAAATGAAAAAAAATCATCAAGTAATAAGTAATAACGACAAACATTACGGAATTTCAATAGCCATACGTGTATGCACTACGGTTTTCATAAACAAAACCAAATCTAGGACACTCAGGGAGAGGTCCCTGGCACATCGGGCTATGTGTGTGTGAGTTATAAGATTTCTACCCGGGAATTCAGAACACACACAAACATGTTAACAGTGCTCAGATCAGATGTGACCCCAAAATAGAAACTTTCCTGGCATTGAGTTTCACTGTTAAGATTTCTGTTGCATTTTGTAGTGATAGTACCAACCGCTTTTACTGGGCGCCAGCCATGTAATCAGTCTAGTACACGAGAATCATTGCCAACAGCCCAATTATCTCGCCTGTTTACCGAGGGACTTTTGCAAAGGTAACGGAACCGTTTCAGATTCCGAAGGAACTGCTTCTGTTTTCTAGTGGCTCTAATTGGATCCCAGTTGTAAGGATAAACAAATATGTAAACGCACTCATAATTAATTAAGTTCTCCGCAAAGGTTTACCTGGTTCCCGGAGGAATGTGGAAAAGATCGGAATGCAGTCTCAGCTTCCAAGTAAACCACCCGTGACAACTGACCTCGGCCAGATCTAGGGACTCTTTGCTCCATGGAATTACGTTCTGTTTACATTACGGTGCGTTTTTAATTCTCTTTTGTTGAAATTTTCATCTTCAGGATTTGGATTCCTTTCTTAAATCTCTGTCAACTCTGGGACGGCACTCACGTACAAATTGGTTATCATGCATGTCTCTGGATCTTTTAAACCAACCCCTAATAACACCCTTTTTAATAAAACGCGGAGTGGTTATCACAAGGACCCCCCTCCCCATTTGTGGGAAACGCGGATTACTGAATGAAAATTAGCCACCTTATAAACGAAATTGGCACGTCGCGCTGACCGCGGTTGGCCTCAAAATCTGATCCCTTCCCCCTCGTTTCTTTTGACACTGCAACACATATGCTATGAAGTAGCGCACTCCCCCCCCCCCTCCCTCCTACCTTTCCCCCACCACCGGGCTCGATCCACTGCACATAACTTTTCTTGCAGGAAGATCATCAAAAACTTGTTCCAGACACAGCAATTTCTCAGCTCTGCCTTCCGGCTCGCCCGATCAGCTCTCATAATCCTAGCACTCAGCACGTGCTAAACACGTGTCATGAGTAATCTTGTACCTGAAGGTACTGCTTGATGCGACTGTAAATTATTTACTCTTCCCGAGCAAAAAAATGGCATCCACATAATACCAATAGTATTGCTTACTGCCTAGCAACTGAGATTTATTTATAACACTTTCACAACACATCCAGGACTCTGTATGTTACTGATTTTTAGAGAATTTATTTGTGAGATTGGAGAATAAGAAATGTTAAAGAAACGCAACGGATACCAATGAAATGTGTTTTCATGCAGACAACAATGAGAAAAAGAGCCAAAAAGTACCTTTCTCTCCCAGACAGCTATTCCTCCGCGTAATGCGGTGCGCTGTTAATGCACTCCGTCTGATATTTGAGGCATTACTTTCTCCCATCAGTACATGCACCTGTTCTTTAGCACTTTCTGTCTTGGGTTTGATAGATAGGGGTCAGCGACTCAAAACAAGAACGCCACGGGACGTTGTTGTCAGCTGAGATCAAGTTTGGGAATCATGAATTACTATCAAGGTATTTTCTTCTACACGGGATCACCTATGTCCTAGCTTTGACCTCAGTAGCAAACTTCATTGCGGCTTGCTGCGGGGTTGGGGGGGGGGGGGAACAGCATCCTTACCTAAGGTGGGCCTGGACCTAGGAGCCTTTTTATTTCTACCAGGTGCCTGCTGTCTTTCCTCTGTTTGCTGTCAATGCACTGCAAGTAGAAAGTGAGTTGGTTTGGGGGCCCCTAAATACTGGAGTACTGACACGACAGGGCCTCCAGCAGCGATGCATTTGAAGTCTTCATTGGAGAAGCGACACACTAGCAGCCATCAAATCATCCAGGGTGGGTGGGGATGAGGGTGAGGAGGGTTGGAGGCGCGGTTTGCTCTTTCGGATACAGACGATTGTCACAAGAGTCAGATCGTTTGGTGCAGGAGGCAAAACAATTCCCCTTAGGAGTAAAGGAGGAGGGGGGGGGGGCAATGTGGCAAGCGTGGCAGGAACTTGGACGGCGCATGCGCAAGGTGCTTGGCAGTAGTCGGAACAGGGGTAACCTCACATGTGTGGTAAGGAATTCAACACTTCATTTAAAGCTCTTGATTGTAACTGTTTATGTAAACTAACCGTTCTATAAATAAGTTCCCATTAGCTTTAATAAAAAAAAAAAAGAAAAAGAAAAGATAACACTCACTGAAGTTTCTCAAATAGCGTGCATTTTGGTAGATCCGAATCAAATCTGATGAAAAAACGCTTAAACATTAAAACAAGAAATCATTCATTTTAAATCTGAAAAGCCTTTTGAAAACATTACTGAATTTTTTTCAAATGCCGGTATTTGCCCAATCTTTGGCAGACCCCCGAAAAAGTAACTTCGAGAGAGGCCTAACCTTGAACTACTATAAAATTTGAAAGCCATCCGATAAAACTGTTGGAGAAGAATCATTTAGAAATAACTGCATACCAAAAGAAATAAGAACCCCGAATTTGGCCAGTGTTTGGTGAATCGCAAAATAAAATTATTTGAAGAAAAATAAAATAAAAATCTGGAGTGCCAATGTATTCGAGATGCGCCTGACTTGAAAAAAAAGGTTTTTTTGGCGATCCTTCAAAGCTGGCAAAATAGCGACATCTTGAAATTTTAGGATGCCAATTTTCAAAATGTTTCTTATGGAACAGTTTCGATCGGATTTCTTTCATATTTTGCATTAATGTTCCCTCGGCGAGTCTTATTTCTGTAGTAATTTTTGTATTTCCGGCACACAATGGCTAAATGGTAGCATTTAAAAAAACATTCGGGAGCCAAGTTTTCTCCTAGGTTATAATGTATTGCCTTCAGATTTTTTATGAATGTTCCGTGGGTCATTTTTTCTTGAAAACTTATTTTCTTGACGATCCGCCACGAATACAGGCATTTCAAACTTGCTTGGGAGTTATTTTCAAAATATTCTTCTCCCACAGTTTTCAAAATAGTTTGATCGCACTGCTGTCAAATATTACACAATCCGTGGCTTATCCTCTCTTGATAACAAAAAAAAACATTTTTGCGATCCTACAAGCTTTTTGACACTTGATTCACTAGATCTCGGCTGGTCACAATGTCCATGGAAATTCTTCTTTTATATCTCAAAACATTTAGAGACCGACCGGGTCATTTCTATTTGTTTTGTTAGTGACCAGGCCAGGGGATATTCCACTTGGAATAATAACTTAAAACGTAAGGTTGATAATGTTGCTGTTTGTTAACAATTTTCACATGTCTGAATGTAGCACATCCTCCTAAATACTACCAACTATACCGGTAAGGTCAAGGTCAAAATTTTTTCATCAGGTGGACCACTTCAAGGGGTAGAGGTCGAAAATGAGGTAAAAAATCTCTTACCGTTTTCGAGATAAAGGCCTACTTCCGGTTTGGGGCTCGAATGTGACCTGGAGGTCAAGGACACCGGAAGTTATACCTTACGTATCGTCGTATAGGGGGTGGGGGTCGAAAATGAGGTCAAATTGCTCTATCTCTTACCGTTTTCGAGATAAATAATTGTTTTTCTTAAATAACGTTTTTCGCGATTTGACCTTGACCACCAAGGTCAAGGTCAAAAATTTTAACGGGTGCATCGTCCTTTATATATGTGCCAAATTTGGCTTTTCTAGCTTCAGCGGCCAAGCAGTAGATGTCTGGAAACCGATTGACCTTTTTCGCGATTTGACCTTGACCAGTAAGGTCAAGGTCAAAAATTTTTATCAGGTGCACCACTTCAGATGACCCTCCATACATTGCAAAGTTTGGTTGGTCTAGCTTCAGCACTCTTGGAGGAGATGTCTGGAAACCGATTCGGCGGAAGAAGAAAAAAAATTAATAAAGGAGGAAAAAAATAGGTGAAGAATTCGAGGCAATCCATCCCCATTTGGTATTTTCAATACCAAGTGGGAATAACAAGCGGATACATGCTGGAGACTAAGCATAGTCCGTAAGAGATTTGACCCGATCTTCTTACTCCGTTCCTTATAACAGTTAGGTCAGGGATAACAATTCCGAATCTTATCCAGGAGTGATTTGTTTATCAATATGTCTGGGAAACTGTTAAGGACAGGACGATTTTGATTTCATTTTCTAACTCTGCCTCGCATGCGAACTTGCACAACGGAAAGGTCGAAGTCTGGGCCGTGACTTTATGTTTCAACGTCAAAGGTCACATCAAATGTCAATCTTGGAAAACCGCAAAAAATTTGACCTCATTCTCGAAATGACCAGTGTCTCCAATGTGACATAAAGGCTAGCTTTCTGTATATAAAGCGTTACCTTGATTGAATTATACCCGATGGGTAGATTTCAGTACGCGGTAGTGAAATTCTATCTGGGGTGGAAACAATTTAGGTCGTGGTACTTGGCAACGTTAGCCAGATATATATATGAGCACTTCAAAAAGTTCCAAACTTTTTGAACGATCGCTAAAAAGCAAAAGCTTTGTGGGAGAGCCATAGAGTTGACAGCCATAGTAGAACTGCAGTAATTGAACTGTGGTAATTGAACTACAGTAATTGACAGCGCTGGGCTGTGCAGGAGACTGGCTGAGCAATACAAAATGTCGCTCATGCTACTTCGTTTGAAGCCTCGCTGTTTTTTTTTTTTTTTTTTTTTTTTTTTTTTGGCACAAACTGCACTTACCTACAACTTTTTACCTTGCGACGTACGACTGGTTACCTTGTGTCCCCAACTGTTTCTAAAACGACGACTAAACGCGAAGTGCCAGGTGGAAAATCCCCTTTTAATCAAACGCGGACACTTGCAAATTTCATCCGCTAAGCGCAGAGTATCAAACGTAAGGGAAGAACTGCGCTTTTCACCAGATTATGTATTTATGAGCACAGATGCAGCTAAAAGGCACGACACGGCAGTGAGGTACGAGAACTGGGCGGATAATTGTGACGTGTGTGTGTGCGTGTGTGTGTCTGTGCGTGTCTGTGAGCGCACACATTTTCACGGGTCCCCTTTTTGTTGGACTATTGCGGGATTCCGGGAGAATTGCCCCTTTTTGTGAGAAAGGCGGAGTACTGAATAAATTTTACGCCGCCCCTTTTAACGATACTGGCACTCAGCACCGACAAACCCGAAATTATCCTCCCAACCGCCTCCTCCATGTTTTTTTTTTTTTTTGGGGGGGGGGGGGGAGGTGGTGTGGAGAGGTCTGTTGCACAGTGAACACAATGACAGATAATGTCTGGGGATTAGTTGAAAAGCTTTTTGTGGTAATTACGAAAAAGGTGGTACATCTCCACAGAATGCTTTATTTCAAGTGTAATTTACGGAAGGGAAATACAATGGATTTCGATATTTCTGGCTGCCGTTATCGTACTTCCTTGTTCAGAAACTTCTAATAACGGAACATACTTTCCGGTCCCAATTTCATATCATTTGTTCCACAATTGGACTCTTATTTGGGGAACCCCTCGCTATAATGAACATTTTTCCGGCATTCTTTATTGAGATTTTAGTGAACCAGAAAACTAAGCCGTGAAACTAAGTTTGTAAATGAATCCTTTTTCAAAGAGTCTCGAAAATAGCAGCGATCTGATTCCATCAGTCAAAATAATAGCGATCAGATTTAATCATTCAACTAGCTTATTCAAGAAATCAAGATAACAGAAAAAGTAGAGCAAAAAATCCTCGCTTGAATTATTTTGTTGCTGCAAATGCCCACGAGTTGAATCATTTACACTGGTAAATTACAAAATTTACTCGTATTTACATCAACGGGTGAGCCAGGCACCGTTACGGATGACTATCCTTCATCTCCTTCAAGTTTTAGCGTGAGAGTAAAAAGAAGGCAGCGCGACGATTTATATCCTCCAGTGGCGCCTGTTTCGGGTGGTATTTGTATATACGGGGCATTTTTTTCGTTCACGATTCCATGTGGTTCCTTCATTACCGCACTTGTTTACTGTCTAGTTGAGCTAGATAATGTTATCTAACTTGTTCGTTTTTTTTTTGTTTGCTTTCTCCTTTTCTTCTACGAACCAGAATTCACTTTTTCAGCCATTAAATAAAACAATTAAATTAAACAAACACAAGAAAGTTTCTAAAAGTAAATACACAAACACTGCTATGTCTAATAAGAAACATTCGTTTATTAAGAACGTTTTATTGATGTATTTTCTCAAAAACCTAGGAAACTGCGTACCAAAAGCAAACATAGAATCGATCAATCTCAATCGAATTCAGTTTAAACGCACTCAAAAAAAAAAGAAAAAAAAAGAAAAACGCTGACTTTATTATACCTCTGTACAGATCCTATTTCTTTTTGGAAACATATTTTTGCGTGTCAGTTCCGCTGACTGTGAATAAACATCGCACGAACAGACACTATGGAACTGTTACTCCATAACCAATGAACACCAAACATTTACGGCATTTCAACGGACGCATACAGCTTTAGTGGCCACCCATGAGTAAGTACGCACGGGGGAGGGGGTGGAGTTGTCAGCCTATGCGTACCATAATGTTAGCTAATTTGTGACATCACAAATTTCACATACAGTGTGGGCGGAGGGAAGGGAGGGGGGGAGTTCGAAGTCTTGCACGCGCACCTTATGGACTGACCCTTATCAGATACCAGGTGCCTAAGATAGCTCTCATTTGGCTAAGGTTAAACAACCACAAAACTTCCCTCGCAATTTACAATCAACTATCCCAGCGCCCCCCCCCCCCCCTTCCCCCTCTAACTTCTGCCCCGGTATTCAAAAAAGCTAACTGTGCAGTTAACTGAGCACCGCATAAGGGAAAGCAGCTGATTTAGCTTAATTAAGCAAACAATTTTTTAAAAGAGAATCTGTTTAGACATAAAAGTAAAATCTATTAATTAACTTTTGAAAGTTCTGTTGGTTACAGGAGTAGTGAACAGAAATTGTTCACTGTACAGTTAACTTTTGTGAATACAGCCCCTGGGGTCTAAATTCACACTTCAAGTCATATCAGTCATATCTTGTCACGTTCCAGGAATTCCGAGTCCAACAATATCCTCCTTGCGCTGTGAGGGTGGCGCGCAGCGGACCTATCCGTGCGAGCGCCGGGGCGGGGGGGGTTTGGGGGGCTCGGGGGATTGAGAACTGCCATACAGCTATGCACATTTACACTTTCCATGAACTGGTTGAGTGTCTGCATAGAAGTTACACAGATAATATGTGAAATTTAATTTACTTAAATAAGAAACTTAAATTTCTTAAAGTTACAGAATTTGCCGACGTCAGAAAGAGGACTCATAGTATGTTGACTAGGAGCGACAACAGTCACGTAAACAACTCTACAAATAACGCTTAGTAAGTTAAATACAAGTATAGTTAGTTTTTTTCTCTCCATTTCTTTTGTATAATGGAGAATTAGAATCTGAAAGGTGTTGCACTCACGTGCGGTAAGCTTTTATTTTCTTTCAGCACCTCCAGTAATTCTTACCATGTACCTACCCTTTCAATTCAAAGCAAAACAACAATAAACCTGAGCATGCATTTGTGATAGCTTTTACAGTGAAACAGTTCACGGATGTCATTGTGAGAACATGTAATGCTTTGCTCGGCATCTGTCACCAACTGTTGACAATTTAACACCCCCTCCCTTCCCCTAATCATTCCTATGACGTCACCAGCTTCTGGGGTCCGCAATAGGCTAGGATTTAGTGCCATTCTCACTTTCTACATTGCCTAATGTTGTCATTTCCTCCTTGTTAATGACATCAATGATCGCCCTCATCAAAGCGCCCTCTTTCGACGAACTGTTCCAGTCGGTGGGCCCCGGATGTGTGATCTTGTACTCTAACAGCTTGTCCAGTTCCACTCGTAGCTCTCTCACAAGCGTGGCGATCTTACCGGAAGATGCAAACTTGATCCATTCATCTATCGTTACTTCACAAAGGTCATTTTTTTCCTGTAATAGAAGACGCAAAAGGAAAAAAATTAACTAAAATATCTCACACTGTAGTAAGCAATGAAAAAAATAACCAGTGTGACGTCAGGTACTGGGAGAAAATCGTAGCCCGACAGCGCGGTATGTTTAGGATGTTACTTGTCAATTTTAGGAACTTATTGAAATCAGGTATCTCCGCAAACTCAGGATTTCTTTTTATATTAATTACAGGTATTTAGATAAGGAAGTTAGTCATGGGTACGGCGAACTCCCTTGTTTTCTCTTTAATTTTCAACTTTGTTTAAAGCTAAAAAGATTCAATTGTTAACTTTTTTGGTGCTCAACGGTAAAATTTAGAGAGTAAACACAGACCTGGCGAAGGTTGATATCGCCTCCAAAAAGCAGTATGGAGAGCGGGCTGACATAGGTGCTATCGTAGAGAAACACCTGCAAGCAACCGGGGAAATCTTCAAATGTGTCCAGCATTAATATTTGATTAATATTTCAAATAGCCTAAAATGACATACTGGGGAGATCAGCGTGGACAGGAAGTGACAGTGGGGAGAGGGGGAGGAGGGGGAGGGGGGAGGAGGGGGTGTAGGACAGAACCCCCGGGACTAAACCCCCCGTAACCAAACCCCCCGGGTCCAACTCCCCCGGAACCAAACCCCCCCCCCCCCCCCCGCGCATAACCCCCCGTGCTAAAACCCCCCGATCGGACCAAACCCCCCTCTCAACCTAATCAAAATGCCAGTATAATATGTCAAATTCAAACACACGTTTATTGCATCATGATTTTACAACTTGAGATGTAGTTCATTTGTACAAAATTTTCAAAAGCTGTTTTACTACGATGACTACAACTGACTAATGTCGACAGTCACTGTTGGTTTAAAACTGAATATTGTGGGCTATTCCTCTGAGAAAATCTAAGATGTTTCTGTTGCGAAAGTCACGAACAATGTGTGCTATCCTATTTCCTAAATAACATGAATTCGTACTTCAGATGTTTTAATTGCAATCGACATACAGACTAGATGACAAAGGTGTAAATTGCAATCGACATACAGACTAGATGACAAGGGTGTAATTTGTACTTCAGATCCTGTGATTGTAAGATGACAATACAGGGCACGGCAGAAGCTCTGATTGCATTTGAGATCAAAGCTCGTAATAATATGACTGCAATTATGTCCCTTTTATACCTTGATAATCAGTAATCATAAAGTAACGATTACAGAATATCGGAGGCTGCTTAAAAGTTCAAATATAACTGTGAGAGTGGGGAGGGGGGGGGGGGGGTTGGTTCTCTCCATATGGGGGGTTTTGGCATGGCGGGGTTTTGCGCGCGTGGGGTTCGGTCCTGGGGGGTTTGTTTGGGGGTGCGGTCCCGGGGGCTTTGGTGCCGGGGGGAGTTATGTCCGGAACCCAGTGAACAGATCAACAAACAACATCTAAACCCATAGCTAATGCCCCGGATGGAGCCTCAAATTACTGACTTGGGAATCGACCCATCAGAGCATTTACGGTCACATAACACTGACAGAGGCAGCCCACACTGCTGTCAAGGACACTAGAGAACTGACTGACCTTCATCGTCTTCTGCTTTAGGTAGTACACACACCAGCGCGACGGCGGGGAGCACTCGTTCTCATTCACGGATTTCGGGTGAAGGTACACCTTGTCTTTTCCGCTCGCAGCAGCGAAGGCCTGGGCGATAATTACAAATTACATGTACGCCTTTGTAAGTATAAGGTACATTAGTCATTTTGTTTGTTTCATTGTGAAACCTATGCTCTATGTCAGTAATGGTTCGGGACATTCTTTTTTTGTTTGTTTGATTCTGAAAGCTATGCTCTATGACACTGGCTTACTTTAACAATAACATACCAGCTGCCTGCATTGTTTCACATTTTTATTTGATCTCACTTTTACTTTTTTCTGGATACCCGGGAATTAAGTCAGCAATCAGAATATTTAGACAAAACCTAAAGTCACCACAAAGATGGTTTTGCAGAGTGTTATGGATAGAAAAACATTTATGGTTATGCCTTACACCGTAATGGCGTCGTTGTACACTGTAATAACGTGGCCTTAAATGGTAATGACGTGGTCTTACACCGTAATGACGTAACCTTACACCGTAATGACGTGGTCTCATACTATAATGACGTTGCCTTACACCATAACGGCGTTACCGTACACCGTAACAGCGTTATCTCACACCGTTAAGACGTGACCTTGCATCGCAATGACGTGGCCTTACACCGTAATGACGTGACCTCACACGGTAATGACGTGGCATTACATGGTAATGACGTGGCAGTACACCGTAAAGACTTGGCCTTGCACCGTAATGAGGTGGCCTTACACCTTGACATCGTCAGCTAGTTTAACTTTTTATTCACTCACTTTGGCCCTGGCCTCTTTTTAAGCTTGTCCACTTTGGCAACATTTGGGTACAGTCCGGCACAGATGACTGCCTTCAAAATGGCCTCCTTGTCTAAAAACAAAAGCACTGCCTTGGATTTTGACAAAGCATCTTTCCCTCACAAATATTAATGTGTGACATACCAGGGTGCCCACAGGGAATTCATTTCAAAATTCCCTGTATTTTCCCTGTGTTTTCCCTGTCAACCTGAATTTTCCCTGAACACTAGACATATATATATATAAGCCTCCATCCACCCCTCACAACTGCATCAACTCCACCAAATCTTTTACAGAATACTTAACATTTCATCCAATTATTTTGAGCAAAATGCTATATGTGTAGAGATAGCACCCATGGGTCGTATTCGTAAAGATTTAACGTCGGTTTTATCTTCGGTTATCCGCGTTGCATTTAACGTGAGTCTGACTGCTAGGTTATGCGGTTGCATAAAATAACTCAGGCGTTGAATCTCATGCAACTCAAGCATAAATTTGAGAAATTTATGTCCAGGTCTCCATTGAACATTTTAACTTGAGGTTATTAAGTGAAAAATGTCAATATCAAATGCTTTAACCATTTTTTTTGCTCCTATTCAACAAAATTCTTACATTTAACCAATATTTATGGAAATCATTGAGCTGTAGTCACTGCCAATTCTCAGAACACAATCTAATGAAAAGTGTTCCTCTCAAACAATTTAAAATTTAACTTGTTGTTTCCGGAAGGGATTTTAACTTTGAAGTTAAATTTTCTACGTCATCGGAACGGAAAAGCGCATGTTCACATGAGAAAAAAAATCAAGTTATATTTAACTTCCAAAGCTACATAACTGCAGCTTTTATGATGCCAATTTACACATATGCGTTTCGTAACTTCAGCGCTAAATTTAACTTAACGTTACACCAAATGTATACGACCCCAGGGTTCGACACAATTTTGATTTAACCGTAACGGCACTGGAGTGTTAAAGAATACCATATTTTTATGCAAACTTGACATAAGCTATAGGTTGATAAGTTTAAATGCATTTACATTCCATAGCATCATCTGAGTGACGTGACTGTACACCCTATCAAGGTTTTAAACTGGTTAAAATATCATGAGAAAATAAAAAAATTACTGTAAAATAGCTGATAAACCTTTCAACAACAGAATAGAAAAAGTTTGTCTTAGGCTTCAGACATGTGCCTTTTCAAAATTAGCCTTTTGCTGTACCTTCAACAAGTTTGTCCAAGGCGGTTCGCTTTTCGGACCAGTGCGCATGTTTCTTTAGGCTGCGTTGAAGCGCGGTTCGCACTTCGGACCACTGCGCATGTCTATTAAACTTACGTCGACGCGTAGTTCTTTTTTCGGACCAGTGCGCATGTTTATTTAACTTGCGTTGACGCGCGGTGCTTATTTTGGACCAGTTCGCATCTTTATTTATCTTCCGGCGATGCGCGATTCACATTTCGGACCAATGCGCATGTTTATTTAACCTGCATCGATGAGCAGTACTTAATTTGGACTACTGCGAATGTTTTTTTAACTTGCGTCGATGTGCGGTTGTTAAATCTGACTACCGCGCAAGTTCATTAACGCTTGGAACTTCGTTCCAAGAAGTTATTGTTTTTCCTCGGATTGTGGAGGTTAAAGTACCTCTTTTTTTCCTTCTTTTTGTTAGTTTTTTGTTTTTTTTCTTCTGTATTTTTTTTTCACGCAAAATCCCCGTCGGTTTCCAGACATCTCCGAAGAAACGGCTGAAGCTAGAAGAATGAAATTTGGCACACTTGAAGTCGACTATGCGAAGTGGTGCTAAATGAATTTTTTATTGACCTATGACGTCATCATCTGCGTCTTGTGACGTCAGGCAGATTTCATAGCTTAATATCTCCAAAACCGCTGGATCTAGAGGTTTGGAGCTAAATACGTCATGAGACTTTTTGAAAAAGAACACCGTGATAGCACTATTTTTTTACGTATTGCGTAATTCTGACGTCATTTCTACGTTTTCTGTTCCTGGTCGGTTTTAAAGCGGGATTTTTGCGCACAGTATACAGAAAGCTCAGTTGTATACGAATTGACGGTTAAAAGTAACTTTTAACTGCCAAACGCCCTGTAAACACCCCATCCCACCCCCAAAATACGTTAACAAAATACTGCCATCACAAGGTCAGCAAGTAAACAGATACTGTAGTACTCGCAGTAGCTATTTGCCGTATGTGTGCCAAATAAGGATAAGCATAAATAAGCAATGTTGCTGTAACTGGCTGATACAGAAAGGCTCCCATCACTGTGCGCATGCAATGCTGCCTTCATGGTACTCATTTTCGCCGCGCTTATCGCTGGAGTGTACTTAAGTGTTTTTTTTTTTTCATAAAGCAGCCGACTGCGTTTTTTGATTACAAAGAGAACAAGTTGCTTCTTAAATTTCATAGTCTTTTGCAAGTTATTTATTTAACAAAGCTGATTATAAAAGCTGTTTGTCCTTGTGTTTTACAAAGTTCTGTGCAGGAAAAGGAAGAGCCACTCGAAAAGTAGGTATTCGTTGACTTAATAAAAAGTTTAAAATGCCATTGAAACAGGAATCTGTTTACAGTGAGTGTGTGTGTGTGTGGGGGGGGGGGGGGGGTGCAGGGAGTAGTTAGTGTTCAATTAAAGGGTTGAATGTTCTACGGGGTTATTCAAAATATGACTTTCTGGGTCACGGTCAAGGTCAAAAACGGGAGTTGACTATTATCTCGAAAACGGTTACAGATAGAACGATTTTAAGCTCATTTTCGATCCTTTGGACCTAAACAGCGATACATAAGAGGTACCTCGGTTTCCTTGACCTTTGTCATGGTCAAGGTCAAAAAAAGAAGATTGGATCAAAGCAGCGATAACGAAGGGGTATTGTGTGACTTCGAGGTTTGTCACAGCTGAGCGAGTGTGGACATAAAACAAAAGGGACGCAGTAATTAGTGAACAGGTTATGCCTAACCATGGGAATGAAGCTCAATAAATCGCACAATATTGAAAACTCTCCATACAAAAGTGTATTAACGATAAATTATATGTTTAACATTCTAACTGACTGCTTTCGTCACTAGGCGGCGAAATCGGTCCAGTTTAACTTGTGTTTATGCGCTGTGGGAGGAGATTCATTTAATTTTTTTTTCAAAAATTCCGAAAAAAATCAAAAGTTTTCCAATTCACTCAAAAAGCACAAGCCGTATGCATGACCCCCTAGAGACGTCTCATATCGAAAATAAATGGAATCTGATAAAAACTGTAGGAGGAAATGCATTTTGAATTTTTTTCTTCAAAAATTTTCTGATCGACTGAAAAAGACAGGCCATATTCACGACACTCTAAGCACGCCTCAGCCCCAAATTAAATGATTTGATCAAAACTGCAGCAGAAAATGCATTTTGAGGTATTTTCATCAAAAATTCCCCCCGAAATCAAAAATTCCCAAGTCGAGTCAAATAGCACAAGCCGTATGCGAGACCTACCTAAGGATGCCTCATAGCAAAAATAAATGAAATCGGATAAAAACTGTAGGAGGAAATGTATTTTGAAGTTTTTCTTCAAAAATTCCAAAAATACAGAAAATATCGGATCGACTCAAAAGCGCAAGTCGTATGCTCAACCCCTTAGGAATGCCTCAAACCAAAAAAAAAAAAAAAAAAAAAAAAAAAAAAAAGAAAGAAAGAAAGAAATCGGTTCAAAACTGTAGGGGGAAATGCATTTTGAAGTTTTTTTCTTCAAAAACTCCCTAAAAATACAAAAATTGCCCGATCGACTAACAAGTTTGTCCAAGGACAAAGTCCCAGCTTACGAAAAGCAATAAAACCAATTCCAGCGTGCATGAGCAAGGGAATTTTCCTGAAAAATTTGGCTTCAAAAGATGAGACGGCAAAGAGCTAGCCCAATAATTAATTTAGCACCGGGCCAGAACATAGATCGATAAATGCATACAAAGATTTCTTTCCCAGAAAAATGGGAAACAGATTTTTTGTATCTCTGGTAGACAGGATAGTCTGCCATAGATACCTTCAAACAACGCTCGCATTTCGGACCAGTGCGCATATTTATGTAACTTGCCTTGATGCGCGGTTCTTATTCAGACAAGTGCGCATGTTTATTTAATTTTGCGTAGATGCGCGGTTCCCATTTTGGAACAGTGCACATATTTATTTAACTTCCGTTGATGTGCGGTTCGCATTTCTGACGAGGGCCCATGTTTTTTTCACCTTTTGTGGATGTGCGGCTCTTATTTCGGATCAGTGCGCACGTTTATTTACCTTGTGTTGATGTGCGGTTCTTATTTCGGATCAATGCGCATCTTTATTTACATTGTGTTGATGTGCGGTTCTTATTTCGGATCAGTGCGCATGTTTATTTACCTTGTGTTGATGTGCGGTTCTAATTTCGGATCAGTGCGCATGTTTATTTACCTTGTGTTGATGTGCGGTTCTTATTCCATACCAATGCGCATGTTTATTTTACTTTCTTTCATGAGCGGTACTTATTTCGGACAGCCCAATTTTTCTTACGTTGCCTTGATACGCGGTTCGTTGATGCAAGGTGCTTATTTTGGTCCAGTGTGCTTGCTTATTTAGCTTGTGTTGCTGTGCGGTTCGCATTTCGGACCAGTTTGCATGTTTATTTAATTTGCGTTGATGCACGGTGCTTATTTTGGACGTGTGCCTATGTTTATTTAACTTGCGTTGGTGCGCGGTTTGCATTTTGGACCAGTGTGCATGTTTATTTAACTTGCCTTGATGAGCAGTTCGAATTTCGGATCATTACGCATGTTTATTTAACTTGAGTTAATGCGCGGTTCGAATTTCGGACCAGTGCGCATGTTTATTTAACTTGCGTTGATGCAAGGTGCTTATTTTGGACCAGTGCAAATGTTTATTTAACTTGCGTTGGAGCGTGGTTCGCATTTCGAACTACTGCGCATGTCTATTTAACTTGCGTTGATGCGCGGTTCGAATTTCGGAGAAGTGCGCATGTTTATTTAACTTGCGTTGATGGCCGGTGCTTATTTTAGACCAGTGCAAATGTGTATTTAACTTACGTTGGCGCGTGGTTCGCATTTCGAACCACTGCGTATGTTTATTTAACGTGCGTCGATGCGCGGTTCTTATTTCAGGCCAATGCGCATATTTCTTTAACTTGAGTTGATGCGCGGTTCTTATTCTGGGCCAGTGCGCATGTTTATTTAATTTGCGTTGATGCGCAGTTCTTATTTTGAATAGTGCGCATGTTATTTAAGTTGCGTTAATGGGCAGTTCGCATTTCGACATAGTGCGCATGTTTATTTAACTTGCGTTGATGCAAGGTGCTTATTTTTGTCCAGTGTGCTTGCTTATTTAGCTTGTGTTGCTGTGCGGTTCGCATTTCGGACCAGCGCGCATGTTTTTTTTCACTTGTGTTGATGCGTGGTTCGCATTTTGGACCATTGCGCATATTTATTTAACTTGTGTTGATGATCGGTACTTATTTTTGACCGGTGCAAATGTTTATTTAACTTACGCTTATGTGCGGTTCGCAGTTCGGACCATTGTGCATGTTTATTTAATTTGCGTTGATATCCGGTTCGCATTTCGGACCAGTATACCTGTTTCTTTAGGTTGCGTTGATGCGCAGTTCGCATTTTGGGACAAGTGCGCAGGTTCATTTAACTTGCGTTGACGCGCGATTTGCGTTTCAGACCAGAACGCATTTTTATTTAAGTCCCGTCGATGTCCGACTCTTATGTCTATTCAACTTGCGTCGATTCATGGTTCTTTCTTCGGACCACTGCGCATGTTTATTTAACTTGCGTTGATGCGCGGTTCTCATTTCAGACCACTGCGCATGACTATTCAACTTGCGTCGATGCGTGGTTCTTTTTTCCGGACAAGTGCGCATGTTTCTTTAACTTGCATTGATGTGCGGTGCTTATTTTGGACCGGATCGCATGTTTATTTAACTTCCGTCGATGCGCGCTTCGCATTTCAGGCCATTGCCCATGTTTATTTAACTTGTGTTGATGCGTGGTTCTCATTTCAGAGCAGTGCGCATATTTATTTAACTTGCGTTGATGCGCCGTTCGCATTTCGGACCACTGCGCATGTTTATTTAATTTGCCTCGATGTGCGGTTCGCATTTCGGACCAGTGCGCATGTTTCTTTAGGCTGCGTTGATGCGCGGTTCGCAATTCAGACCACTGCGCATGTCTATTCAACTTACGTCGAAGCGTAGTTCTTTTTTTCGGACCAGTGCGCATATTTATTTAACCTGCGTTGATGCGCGGTGCTTATTTTGGACCAGTTCGCATCTTTATTTATCTTCCGTCGATGCGCAGTTCACATTTCGTACCAATGCGCATGTTTATTTAACTTGCATCGATGCGGAGTACTTAATTTGGACAACTGCGAATGTTTCTTTAACTTGCGCCGATGTGCGGTTGTTAAATCTGACTACTGCGCAAGTTTATTTAACTTGCGTTTATGCGCTGGAGGAGGAGATTCATTTAATTTTTTTTCAACTTGCGTTGATGCAAGGTGCTTATTTTGGTTTATTTAACTTGCGTTTATGCGCTGGAGGAGGAGATTCATTTAATTTTTTTTTCAAAAATTCCGAAAAAATTCAAAAGTTTTCCAATTCACTCAAAAGCACAAGCCGTATGCATGACCCCCTAGAGACGGCTCATATCGAAAATAAATGAAATCTGATAAAAACTGTAGGAGGAAATGCATTTTGAATTTTTTTCTTCAAAAATTCTCTCATCGACTGAAAAAGACAGGCCATATTCACGACACCCTAAGCATGCCTCAGCCCCAAAATAAATGATGTTTGATCAAAACTGCCGGAGAAAATGCATTTTGAGGTATTTTCATCAAAAATTCCCCCCGAAATCAAAAATTCCCAAGTCGAATCAAACAGCACAAGCCGTATGCGAGACCTACCTAAGGATGCCTCATAGCAAAAATAAATGAAATCGGGTAAAAACTGTAGGAGGAAATGCATTTTGAAGTTTTTCTTCAAAAATTCCCAAAAAATACAGAAATTGTCGGATCGACTAAAAAGCGCAAGTCGTATTCTCAACCCCTTAGGGATGCCTCAAACCCAAAAAAAAAAAAAAAAAAAGGTTCAAAACTGTAGGGGGAAATATATTTTGAAGTTTTTTTCTTCAAAAACTCCCTAAAAATACAAAAATTGCCCGATAGACTAAAAAGCACAAGCCGTATGCA
Source organism: Protula sp. h YS-2021 (assembly GCA_949752745.1). Taxonomy (NCBI): domain Eukaryota; kingdom Metazoa; phylum Annelida; class Polychaeta; order Sabellida; family Serpulidae; genus Protula; species Protula sp. h YS-2021. The sequence continues at coordinate 91,584,536 of OX457025.1, read as the reverse complement.
CTCACACCAAAAATAAATGTCGTATTTTCAACCCCTTAGAGATGCCTCAAACCCAAAAAAAAAAAAAAGGTTCAAAACTGTAGGTGGAAATGCATTTTCAAGTTTTTTTCTTCAAAAACTCCCTAAAAATACAAAAAATGCCCGATGGTCTAAAAACCACAAGCCGTATGCACTCATACCAAAAATAAATGTCGTATTCTCAACCCCTTAGGGATGCCTCAAACCCCCCAAAAAAAGGTTCAAAACTGTAGCGGGAAATGCATTTTGAAGTTTTTTTCTTCAAAAACTCCCTAAAAATACAAAAATTGCCCGATCGACTAAAAAGCACAAGCCGTATGCACTCACACCAAAAATAAATGACATCGAATCAAAATTGTAGGGGTAGATGCATTTTGAATTATTTTCGAAATTTTTGCTTAAAAAAATTCCCCAAAAATATAAACTAAAAAAGCATAAACCGTATGCACGAACCTTCAGGGGTGCCTAATACCAAAAATAAATGACATCGGGTCCAAAATGTAAGAGGAGATGCATTTTAAAATTTCTTCAAAAAATCCCCAAAAATTCAAAAATCACCCGATCGACTAAAAAAGCACAAGCCGTATGCACGACCGCTTGGGAAATCCTCACACCAAAAATAAATGACATCGAATCAAAATTGTAGGAGTAGATGCATTTTTTTCAAAATTTTTGCTTAAAAAAATTCCCAAAAATACAAAAATTGTCCGATCGACTAAAAAAGCACAAGCCGTATGCACGACCCTTTAGGGGTGCCTCATACCAAAAATAAATGACATCATGTCAAAAATGTAGGAGGAGATACATTTTTGTTTTTTTTTCTTTAAAAATTCGCCAAAAATTCAAAAATCACCCGATCGACTAGAAAAGCACAAGCCGTATGCACGACCCCTTAGGGATGCCTCACACCAAAAATAAATGACATCGGATCAGAATTGTAGGAGGAGATGCATTTTGAAACAAAGTTTACAGCGAACTAACTAACTAACTAACTAACTAACTAACTAACTAACGGACGCCATCCGCAGACCGATAGGAATACCCCAGCTTACGTGTACCGTAAGCTGGGCTAAAAAGCACAAGCCGTATGCACTCACACCAAAAATAAATGACATCGAATCAAAATTGTAGGGGTAGATGCATTTTGAATTATTTTCGAAATTTTTGCTTCAAAAATTCCTCAAAAATACAAACTAAAAAAGCATAAGCCGTATGCACGACCCTTTACCATACCAAAAATAAATGACATCGGGTCCAAAATGTAAGATGAGATACATTTTAAAATTTCTTTAAAAATTCCCCAAAAATTAAAAAATCACCCGATCGAGTAAAAAGGCACAAGCCGTACGCACGACCGCTTAGGAATGTCTCACACCAAAAATAAATAACACCGAATCAAAATTGTAGGAGTAGATGCATTTTTTTCAAAAATTTTGCTTCAAAAAATCCCCAAAAATACAAAAATTGTCCGATCGACTAAAAAAGCACAAGCCGTATGCACGACCCTTTAGGGGTGCCTCATACCAAAAATAAATGACATCGGGTCAAAAATGTAGGGAGATACATTTTAAATTTTTTTCTTTAAAAATTCCCCAAAAATTCAAAAATCACCCCATCGACTAGAAAAGCACAAGCCGTATGCACGACCCCTTAGGGATGCTTCACACCAAAAATAAATGACATCGAATCAAAATTGTAGGAGGAGATGCATTTTGAAACAAAGTTTACAGCGAACTAACTAACTAACTAACGGACGCCATCCACAGACCGATAGGAATACCCCAGCTTACGTGTAACGTAAGCTGGGCTAAAAACGTTTATTTCAACTGAAATCAAACTTTGACAACTCACTAAGCCAACATTGTGTACATACCTTTTCCACCTTTTCCTGAGTATGTTTCAATCAATTACAAAACTTGCCAAAGATCAATTAGAAAATTTGCTAAAGAAAGATCATTTAGAAAATTTGCCAGAGAAAGATAACATACTTTGCAATGACCTAAAACTCTTATCATAAAATTCTCATTGCATAAAAAGCGTATTTTGAACAATTTCTGTAAGGGTCACAACTTGAGTTCATGAATTAGATAATACCTGAAAAGATTATCTGTTATGAAATAAAGAAAACGTATTGTTGTGAAATTGGTATCTATAATGTGTGTTGTGAAAATGAATATATACAAACATGTAACTACATGTATATTTGTGCTTGGTTGTTTCCATGAGTTGCAGCTTTTGGCTAAGTGGTTAGCACGCTCGCTTACGAAGCGAAAGGTTCCCATTTCGAGCACCGCTTGCGACCCACATATTTTCACAACAATATGCATTTCTGATTTCATATACGTTACAGCTGTACAAACGATTAAAATACTACTGAGGCCTTTACAAAAAATTGACAATTTCCCCAAATTTATAAGGAAAATACTATTATTGACAATTCATTGCTTAGCGCAACTGAGCAAGTTAAAGCAAAGAGATGTCCACCACAAATGTAAAAGTATTGAGTACATTCCTAATTAAGGACATAAAAAGGTAACATATGGGTCATTTGATTATATTTATATATTTTTTTTCGTTCATATCAAGGAAAAAAAAATACGAATTTTTTTCATGAAGGAATGCACTCGATATCTGTGAGCTCTGGGGCAACGGTTGCCCAATTCCGTTTTAACTTTGTGTTCAAATATCAAAGTCTTCTACGTTTATCTCAGAATTCTTGTGAGTAACAAATGTTTAGAAACCTTATTCTAAATTGAAAAGCTCACATAAAATTACCAGTAGCCATTACAAAAGAAACAGAACACACAATGCCCGATACAATAGTATAACATAACTAAATACATATAAGGGTGTCACTAAATTAAAGTCAGCCTCGACAGATTTGAAGAAAAGATGCGCCGAAGGCGCAAAAAAATTATTCGAGATAACAATATATAAAATTATTAGCTTTACAAAATTCCCTGTGTTTTCCCTGTGTTTTAGGCTGGCAAAATAAAATTCCCTGTGTTTTCCCTGTTTTCAGGCGAAATGTAAAAATTCCCTGTGTTTTCCCTGTCTGGAAAAGTACGTCGTGATTTTCCCGTTTTTACCTGTTTTTCCCTGTTGTGGGCACCCTGCATACTTAATATTATTCCTCGTTTCCGGAAATTATCGCCCACCCTCCTGTTCCATCTAACCCCAGTCATGCCAGATGATAGCCTCAGACTGACCCTGGCCTGGCTCGCCACTTTCACGACTGAAGCCTTTGAAAAAGCCTTGTCGTCCTCAACTCCTAGAAGGCTGACTTAGCCCCCCCCCCCCCCCCAAGTTTAATACATAGTCGTGCACGATTATTGTAATGCGCTTGTGCCCTCAACAACCTCAGCACTACATTACACACAAACTGTCCCAAACAAAATGGTACTCACCGGAGTTCATGTTTGATGCTGGGTTTTTCGGGTCTGGCGAAGGGATAAATTTCATTTCATACAATAACTTGCAAAACTGCTTCCTCATGTCACAGAGTAACTGAAAAAGATGACATTAAACGAACAGCACGCGTCGCTTACGACACACGTCGTTAAATTTGGGCAGTATCTGCTCCTTTCTGTGGATGAAATTACCCAAAAAGTTAAGGAATGGAAAGGTATTCAGCTATCGGAGTCTAACTTCTTATTTATACCCTTATTTATTTCGATAAATTCGTCCTGAAATCGGGAAGAAACACTTCTTTACCACCATAGTCGAAGCAACCCACTGCAAAAAAATCTTAGCTACAGAATCACTTGGCCGCCACATATTTTCATGGCTATGTGCCGAACAGTTACAGGTTGTCTACGACGCCTTCTTACACACATCAGAGGCCAGAGACGTTCCTAAGGCAACAGCTGAGTTCTGTTCAATAATCTGCCGGAATTGCGCAAATTCCTGTTACCAAAACTGATATGTCCTGAAGTCTATCAAGTATTTTGCCCAATTGAAATTCAAAGTGATCAAAACTGACAAACGAGCGGGTACTTACAGTGAGGACATTGGGGGACAGGAAGTTGTCCCAGCAGTACTGTCTGTCAGTTCTCCTCCCCCTGGCGCGCTCCCAGCCCTGAAACACCCACCGCTGTACATCGACCACTGATTCTATGCTGGCGAATAACTCTCAGTACATAGCCTTATTACTAACGACCTGTACTGACACTAATCTACATTTTGACATCAGATGAAAGCCGGGCGCCGCGTACATTTGAAACAGGACGACTTGAATAATGACTGTGACCTGTCTGACCTTAAACAATGGAAGTGACCTGTCTGACTTTGAATAACGAATGACCTGTCTAACCTTGTAGGCGTTGGCGAGCATGATGTGGTCGCTGTGAGACGCGTCGGCCAGCTTCCGTCTCCTCTCGTCGGCTTCTCGTTCTTTGCCCTACCAAATACCCACAATGCAGTAGTCAACGGGCTGTCTAACACAGCCTCAGTGTATGTGTTAACCACCAAAACGCGAACTATTGCACAATGACCGTGTCACAGATTCTCTCAGCTGGAAGCAAGTTCGTGCAGAGAAACACTCAAAAATTTAATAATTTGTTTGAAGTTTGCTCCTTATCAGTAGAATAGAAAGTTACAGTGGATCTCAGTGTATTATTTTAACTTCGATAAGCTACGCATCTCTGCCGGAGACGGGTTCGTACCATAGGAATGACGAAAGCGTCCTTGTAGCTGAGGCTGGCACCCACGGTGAGAATGGGATCCAGGCAGGAGAACATAGCGGCGAAGAGGAGCATCTTTCCGGTCTGCGGGTCCATGGGCATCTTGGCCAGGTGGTAGCCGAGAGGGGTCAGCTCCTCATGGTCGTCCAGGGCGCTCTGTAAGCCGGCGCACGGGAGATATGGGTACTTATATATGGCGAGGGGTACTGATATATGGCAAGGGGTACTGATATATGGCAAGGGGTACTGATATATGGCGAGAGGTACTGATATATGGCGAGGGGTACTGATATATAGCGAGGGGTTTTGATATATGGCGAGGGGTACTGATATATGGCAAGGGTACTGATATATAGCGAGGGGTTCTGATATATGGCGAGGGGTACAGATATATGGCAAGGGGTACTGATATATGGTGAGGGGTACTGATATATGGCGAAGGGTTCTGATATATGGCAAGGGGTAATGATATATGGCGAGGCGTACTGATATATAGCGAAGGGTTCTGAAATATAGCGAGGGGTACTGATACATAGCGAGGGGTATTGATATATAACGGAGTACTGATATATAGCGAGGGGTATTGATATATATAGCGAGGGGTTCTGATATATGGCGAGGGGTACTGATATATGGCGACGGTTACTGATATATAGCGAAGGGTTCTGAAATATAGCGCGGGGTTAGGGGTGGCGATATTTATCGATACAGCGATATATCGCGATATGTTTTCTCACGATACGTATCGCGATACGAATTTTGAAATATCGATATTTTTCGATACTATCCGCTGCATGTTTAATTCAATATTTTTAGGTGATGTGCGAACGAGTGTTAACGAGTGATATCTGCAGTGCTGCTGTTCATCATTTTACACACCACATTCTGCTGCTTTTCGTTCCAGATATGCCAACATACTTTTGGTATTTGTTATAACGCCATTATGTATAACTGACCAATGCCGTAGGTAAGTGTTACAATTCCTGGAAATAAAGCCATAAAACAGCTGCATTTTTTCACTTTTAAAGAATTCAAAATATTGCGATATGCATCGCGATACACAGCGAAAATCGCAATACGTATCGCGATACAGACTGCGCCGCGATACCCAACCCTACGCGGGGTTCTGATATGACGAGGGGTACTGATATATGGCGAGGGGTTCTGATATATGGCGACGGGTACTTATATATGGCAAGGGGTACTGATATATGGCGAGGGGTACTGATATATAGCGAGGGGTTCAGATATATGGCTGGGGGTACTGATATATAGCGAGGGGTTCTGATATATAGCGAGGTATACTGATATATAGCGAGGGGTATTGATATATAGAAAGAGGTACTGATATATAGCGAGGGGTACTGATATATAGCGAGGGGTGCTGATATATAGCGAGAGGTACTGATATATGGCGAGGGGTTGTGATTTATAGCGAGGGGTTCTGATATATAGCGAAGGGTACTGATATATAGCGAGGGGTTCTGATATATGGCGAGGGGTTCTGATATATAGCGAGGGGTTCTGATATATAGCGAGGGGTTCTGATATATAGCGAAGGGTACTGATATATGGCGAGGGGAACTGATATATGGCGAGGGGTTGTGATTTATAGCGAAGGGTACTGATATATGGCGAGGGGTTCTGATATATAGCGAGGGGTTCTGATATATAGCGAAGGGTACTGATATATAGCGAGGGGTTCTGATATATGGCGAGGGGTTCTGATATATAGCGAGGGGTTCTGATATATAGCGAGGGGAACTGATATATAACGAGAAGTACTGATACATAGTGACGGGTACTGATATATGGCGAGGGGTACTGGTATATGGCGAGGGGTACTGGTATACCGCGAGGGGTAGTAATGTACACAGGGTCCCCGCGCTTTTCGCTAAAAAAAATCCAGAACTTTCCAGGATTTTTGAGAAAAAATTTTCAGGACTTTCAACACACAAATTGCCAGGACTTTTAGTAATATATGGCGAGAGGTATTGCTATGTGACAAGGGGTACTCACGAAACAAATGTACTGGTCGGATGTTGCTTGATTGTGCATTATACCAGTATCATAAAGTGGTCAGTTTAGCGCGTTCATCTTTAAAACGCATTTTACTGTCAAAAAATTAATAAGTTTCAGACATGGTTTTGATCGTATCAAACTGAGCGAACGATACGACAAATGACAACCCTGACTTCTCGCATCATAAATGCGTGATGTTAGCCTATGGATGTAACACTTCGGTTAGCACCCCCTGGCCTAATACCTCTTCCCCACACCAACACACACGGAATATGCACTAAACCATGACGCACTATGTCCCTGAGCATCTCGAGAGAGCGGCGGAGCGCCTCCAGACTGGGCGGCTGCATGGCTTTCTGCACGAACGGCTCGATGCGGCCGAGCTTGAGGAGCTTAATCTGCAGGCAGAGCTCCTCGAGGCGCGTGCGCAGCATCTCCGGAAGCTGATAGTCCTGCAGCGTGTCCAGGTGATAGCGCGTAAAGAGGTGATAACACTCGCCCGCTTGCACCCTAAAACAACACATCACAAAGCGCTTTTAAACATCTGTTAAACGTGGCACTAAGAGAACAACATCACAACGATGTCTTACTTTCTGTGTGATAACTTGAATATAAAATAGGAACATAATTACTTGGCCAATTGTTATAAGCTGGGACAGTGGTATTGAACCATCTTGTTGTGTGTTTTATTGAGCGAGTAAGAACGCAGTCCTGTATTTTAGTCTGAAACTAAGGCAGCGACTTATGGTAGCGCATTTTGGCCAACTTTTGGCATATCACCAAAAAGACTAATTTTTCAAGAGACGACTACCAAGGAAACAGTCAGAAAAAAAATTGAAAGGGACCTGGTCAAGTTCGCTGAAGTAACAGTTTCAAAATCTGGTACCACAAGACTAAAAAATGCCGCCATTTGCTTTGTTATTTGTGGAAATGTGATTTTTTTTAGAGAGAACCACCTAATTAAATCTAAGAAAAAGACTGAAAGTAACCCAGTCTAAACTGCAGAAGCATTACGAAATCTGCCTATCAAAAAATAAATAAACAAATAAAATAACTAAATAAAAAATAAAAAATGCAATCATTTGGCCTTCTTGGCGAATCGCCAAAACAAAAAAGATAGTAGCCAGTTAAGTGCTAATTTCTGCACTCAACCAACGTTTCAAAACAGCAATGTCATTTATCTGGCGTCAGTTAAGATTTTAATTTAAGAAAATGATTTTCATCAATATTTCAGCCACGTCTTTCGCAAGGCCCAAAGTTTTTCCAGAACTAAGGTGCCGAATTGCCCCAAAATACGAAATCCGCAAGGGGCCGAGTTGGCGAAGTGCCACGGTGCACCTTTACACATATAAGCGAATACGGAAGCGTTCAATCGGACCTTCAAAACTATTAACTTTCACAGATGGTTAGAATTAAAGGATCAAATTAGATTCACTTACACGCCGTATAAATGTTTCCCTACTGGCCCGTAACAATTACATATGATAACTTACAGAATAAAACAAAATAAAGTCAAATCAACCATGTCACTACCAAATTTGAACCCATCCCCTACCGGGCTCGTATTACTACGTTTATCTACACCATAAGGGCTTATGACAATTGCTAAAACTTACGTTGTGAAATTGTGTTTTCACGATATAGAATACTGACTGCGTTATGAAATGCGTGATGCAGTCAAAAAGATAAGTAGAAATTGGGCTTCAGGTAAACTTGCTACTGTTTCAAACCAGGTTTGAAACCAAGTCTTATGATGTGAAATTAACCGTAATGGGTTTAGTTTTTCCATGAATATCGTTTCTGCATGAAGCGGTAATGCTATTTACCTGCCAGCACGTCCCCTCCTTTGCCGCGCGTTCGCTTTGCTCACCCACTCGGCATTCAGGGTGGACAAGTTATTCTCCGAGTCAAAATTCTTCAGTTTGATTTTGCCGCAGTCAATCACATAGACGACATCGTCAATCGTAATACTGGAAGAACAATACTCGAGTACTGACAGGCCTGAGGTATTATCAGTATTCCTTGCACTGTCCTAAACTTATTTTTTTCACTAAGTTTTGTTAAAAGTGCTCCGAATTCAAGTTTTTTCAAAACAGTCCATGTGACGTTTACTTAGATTATTTTTGTTTCAAGAATCACAAAGGTTAGCAAAGCACTACCGATTCAACTGTATTTTCTGTAGAACGGGCCAGTGAAAGAAGCAAGGCCACAGCGCCATCAAGAATGCTGTCATAACGTCCTCATACCAATATCTCGAACCATTACTTACTCTTCCATACGGGCACATGACTGTCTCTTTCGGCAGATATTTCATTATTTTAATTTACGAAAACTATCAACATGTTTTTTTAAACCCCATGTAACGAAATCATAAGTAACTGAGATGTTCAATGCAGAATCCGTTCTATGTACCAAACCTTCACTGCATAAGAGGTTTTATTTTTAAAACAAACTAGTGAACAAATGGAGACCTAGTTTCGGCGATATTTGTTGCTATGACGATCTTTCTGACGCCCTTGGGGGGCCTCTCAAACACCTGTCGCTGATTCGCCGTCGGTAGCAGCGAGTGAAGCGGAAGTATTAGAAATTTCCCTGCCCAAGAAAAACACAACAGTGTCAGTTATGATACCATTTGCACTAACTGTCCACGGGGAAACCACATTATGCTGTCTCGGGCATGCACACCGGCCATTCCAACTTTGTTGTCCTAAAAACCATCCACAAGCGTTTTGTTTAAAGTGCCTATGGGGTCAATTTTTTGATAACTCAAAGCAGCTATTACATGTGACGAATCAATAATAGCCAATTAACACAAACGAACCAGAAAAAGAGATAGAGCCATTTCAAGCATACCGTTGTTGAAGAATGGCTTTTTGGTGAGGAGCTCGTTCATTTTCTTGATCTGTTCCCAGCCCGGCATGAAGACTAGAATGGCGCCATCCTTAAACACCAACAACAACAACACGTGACCTCATCAAGTAACAGACCAACCAAGGACGGTGTTTACAAGCTGACCGGAGATTGTTCTGTGGCGCTGGCCAATATTTTGACAGGTTTCTACCTGCAAAATACATGCTTACATCTGCTGTGAAAATTTGACTTTACAACCACAAAAAAAAGCTTCACAGCCCACCTTGGGCTCAGATTGGTCTGGCAACAAATTGCGCTAAATGATCATGAAAGGCGATACACATTCATGACGTCATATCATTGGAAATTCCAGGTAGGCTCCGCTTTGAAATTAGTTGATACTTACATTTATGAGCTGTAGTATCTATAAAACCTGTGACTGCTTTTTTTTGAGAACACAGAGTGATGGCATTAACCCAAATTTCAAAAATATCGCTCAATATTCTCTCTTTCCGTTTTGACTGTATATAAACCTAATCCCAAGATTTTTTCTCCAAAATAATCTCGACACATTTCACCATGGTTATCTTCAGTTTGTAACCACTGACCGGGGCATAGCACCGCCGACTGCATAACGACATTTTCAGTTGGAACCAAAACTTTCAAGGTAGAAAATTAAATACTGACTGGTTTGTTCCTACAAATGTGTTCTGTGAGCTGAGCAGCCAAATCAACATCTGCTTTACCGCAGTCGCTACCCTTAAGCACCTGGATGGTATCCCTACTGTACCTGTAACACACCAAAGACATGACTCAGCCAGCAGTGTACCTATACAATACCGAAAACATGACTCTACCGGTATTCTACCTGTAACACACCAAAAAACATCACTCAGCTAGCAGTGTACCTATATCATACCGAAAACATCACTCAGTCAGCAGTGTACCTGTAACATAAAGAAAACATGACCCAGCCGGTACTTGACCATAACATACCGAAAACATGATTCAACCGGCAATGTACGTGGAACATTCCGAAAACATGACAACTATATAAGTATTGCATCTATGGTGAAGGCAAGACCGAGCTTGAAATGTACCTGTTAAATACCGAAAATATGATCATCACGTTATAAAGTACTGTCCCTATCAAATGGTGAAAATATCACTCAGCCGATACAATACTGAAAACATGACCAAGTTATAAAGTACACTACCTACAAAACAGCGGCAAAATAACACGGGTATGCAGTACTGTACCTATAAAAATAGTGAAAATAGGATTCAGTCATCAGTTACTCTTCATACAGTAAGCTAAATCAGGATTCACCCAATAAATACTGGGCCTTTGAAATCGAAGAGCACCACTAAGCCACGAAGTACTGTGTCTACAAGATACTGAAAACACGAGATTCAGCTTCTGTAAGAGTCACTGTCGCAAAAAACATCTTTACTTTTCGTTGCGTGTGAAATGTAAGCTTTAGAGACAAGACCCATTTAAGACCATGAGAACAAAATCCCAGACGAACTTCTTTATTCATGACCCAAAAACGAGGCTTGACACAGGATCGCCTTATCTACCAAACTTGAAAGTTGTGTCTTCTCCAGTTGCAAATCTTAAGTCTAGTCAGATGTTGCCTAGTGTCCATACCTGTTGTACATTTGATCGTCACACCAGTCAAAGTACATCTGCACTTCCTCTGCCTTCTCCCGGCCTTTTCTGCCCCGCGGAACCCTCACCGGTGGTGGCGGGTCGCCGTGTTTGTACCTGACACAAAATAAACCAGCGCACTTCAGTCTCAATGTGACTTACTCATGAAAGTTACTCGAGTGAAGTTTTAGCAGACAAAATGCACAGACTAACTGCAAATAAATCCATGTGTTTACAGAATGCCATGCGAATCCCTTGTCTACCACCCGAGCTCCATTAAACTGCAGCAAAGCCTAAATTTACTCAAAAACTGTGTTGTCAAAAAAAAAAAAAGAAAAGAAAAAAAGTCTTCATATTTTCTCGTTCCTGTGACTTGAAATTTCTCCACGGTCTTACAAATTTTAACCAATTCTGAGCGCGTCTGAAAAATCTTCTTCTTTCTTTTTTTTGGCCTGATGCGTATGAGAAGTTTTCACATCTTTCTGTGCTACTGTAGCCCAAGAAAACAGGTACCGGATCATTTCTATGACGTCCTCCAGATAGTGATCCGTCACGGGGTACGTGAAGCCCGGAATGTTCAGCATGGGGCAGCCATCTGAAAACCGTCAACTAGTGTCGTTGTATTTATGATTCGTTGTCAAACAAAACTGAGTCCAAAAATACTACGTGCTTTTCTTCACCAATAAACGACATCAGCTTCCTACTGAAACTTACGTTTATTATTTGCGAAACTAGTTTTTCATTAAAGTCCAACCTCCTCCTAAGTCAGCACCAACCAATAGCATCACGTGACAAAACAAGCCAGATACTACTGGTATCATTGAAAATGAATCAGAAGAACATCTTACGGAAATATTTCGAAAACATCTCTGCATTGAGTGTGGCCGACATGAGGATGACCTTTAGATCAGGTCGCCTTGGCAACACATCACGTAGGATGATCATGAGAAAATCAGAATGCAGATCCCGTTCGTGAATTTCGTCTAAGATGACGTGAGTTGTACCTGCCAATAGTCTGCAACGTAAACAACACCATTCCTTGAGTAGAAAGGAAAATTTTAAGGTAACATGAGAGAAAACCACGATTCTAACCGACTTCACCAAGAGAAAAACTTCAAAATCTTGTTTGTATTTCAGTCAGAGAGACTGAAGTTTTTTTTTTTTTATTATTGGGCAGTTTGACAGAAGTTTTTTATTTCTTCCCGACACAAAGAGGATGGGGTACTTACGGATTGCTGGCCAGCCACTGCAGGAGAATACCCGTCGTACAGTACAAAATAGACCCTCTCGTGTTCGGACTCTTCCTAAACAGACAGTACCAAAGTCCTCAACGTCAAATACTTATGACGCTTTTCAGTGACATTTTACGTTTTCCAAATACATAACGATCACTGAAAACGGCCACGCAAACAGTCCAGGAACAGCTGCAGAGAGACAGACTTCTCAACATCTAAACGCCCCCAACAGCATTTATGTGCTGGTGTTAAATTCAATGTCAACTGCATGGTAAGAGAGTTTTTCAGGCAGCACTCTTCTTCATATTACGCATGCTGAGCTCAAACAATTTCTTTTAAAATCTATGCTCTATTTCATGAATTATTCACACAGATATTTCTTTACTCACTTTTCAAGCCGGATTTGAAATCCTACTGAATTTTCGCCACACCTTTCACACCGTTCATCGGCCACTCTCTCGGCCACCTTACAAACAGTAAGCAAAAGACATCAGTAAAAGCTGGTCCGTGAATACCAGTGACGTGGCAGAATTTATTAATTTTTTGTCAAACAAGGCTTAAACCTATTTTGATAAATCCACACACAGCGCCTATAAAACAATCTCGTACCGTATCATGATCATTATCACTTAATCGTTTTTTTTTTCATATGTTGGTTTTTATTTTTCTCTATTTCACTGCTTATTTATATTGTTTCCATATCACATGCCCTGTAGTTGAGACAATGAAATGGCTCACCGAGATGGCGCTAATACGCCGCGGCTGTGTGCATACGATCCTACACACCGACGCGTCCCCTCTTGCCACATAGTCATCCAAAATAAACTGTGAAACCTGAAGCGAAAAAAAAAACATAAATAACAGCGACATCAAAACACCTATTCTCAAACACTGCGGAAAACGTTTTCCTTTCATTTCACCTAAAATTTCCTTAAATCCACTATTTTTGTTTTTAAGCACTTTGTTTTCATTTAGTCTGAGAAAACAGGCAACAGTTCTGTTCGCCTTTGGCACTCACACAGAAATAACAAGAATGGATAAATTCTTTACATACACATTTTTGAACAAAAAAAAAAAAACAAAAAAAAAAACAAAAAAAAAAAACAAAAAAAACAAAAACAAAAAAAACAAAAAACAAAAAAAACAAAAACAAAAAACAAAAAAAAAAACAAAAAAAAAAAAAGTTGTTGTGCTTAAATCTATTTTATACCATATTACCTGTGTGGTCTTACCACAGCCCGTTTCTCCCGATATCACGGTCACTTGATTTGCACCGATGACACTCAGCAGTTCCTAAACAAAGGAGCAACACAGACCTTCACTGTACACTTATCTATCTCCTGTCCCTACCACCCCCCCCCCACCCCCCATACACACAGTAGTTCCTAAAACAAAGGAACAACATAGATCTTCAATGCACACTCATCTACCGCCTTCCCCTGTCCCCTTACCCCTCCCACTCGGCAGTTCCTAAAAAAAAAAAAGAACAACACAGATCTTCAATGCACACTGATCCACCTCCTCCCCCAACCCTTCCCCCCCCCCCCCTCACTCAGCAATTCCCAAACAAAGGAACAACACAGACCTTCACTGCACACTTATCAACCTCCCTCCCCCTGACCCCCTACTCAGCAATTCCCAAACAAAGGAACAAGACAGACAATCTTCACTGCACACTTATCTACCTCTTCTCCCTTCCCCCTTACCCCCCGTCCCCTGAGTCCTTACTTGGCAGTTCCAAAAAAGGAACATCACAGATCAATGCACAGTTAAACCCTTATCTACCTCCTCACCTCCCCCCCTTCCCCTACCCCTCCCCACACTTAGCAGTTCCTAAACAGAGGAATGACACAAATCTTCAATGCACACTTATCTACCTCCTGCCCACGCAACCCCCACCTCTCCCTCCCCCACCTCTCCCTCCCCCACCTTTTTTCTCTATCTTCACCAGATTTATTTGGAATTTGTTTGAAAAAAACTAATCTTTCAAATAAACAAAAACTTTCACTCGAAATTACGGAATTAGCATAACTTACGACCAAGTTTGTGCGAGACCTACACAAGTACAAAGGAAAAATTTACAAATGCATATAATCTCTTCAAAAAGGTTCAAGGGTTTTATCTTTCAATACAGACTTTCTGCCATCTGTTAGGACTACCTCTCGCATGTCATAACTGGGCAATCTCTTCCTAAACTTGAGCATTTCCTGGTAGTCGGGGGATTGCTGCTTGGTACGAAACAGTTCTAGCTGTGCCTGGTCAAATGCAACATCTCTGAACAAGGCCTTGTGCCTCCCGAGCATTCCAAGTTCTGTGTCACAAAAATGCGCATTATTTTAACAAAGTCACAGTAATACATTAACGTTTAAGATATTTCGTTTCGACTTTAGCAGGGTTCGCAACCGGGCCCCGATCGAAGACATCGCACCCCAAATCGAAACTTTGCATATTTCAGTTATTTTTTGCCTTATTTGAGTTTCCTCAGTAACATGCACAGCACATGTTCAGTACAAGCATGCATCTTGTTTGTGTTATTGTGCTCTTAATCATTTATTTCTTTTTAGGTAAAACAAACCCACGGCTTTTCACAACAGGCGCTTTGCATGACAAGTATCACGCAAACACTAGTGTTTCACGTATTTGATCTTTTCTCTTCACGGTCACAGATTAAGGGAGAGGTGGAGAGGGGGAAGGTAGAAACTAGAATTAGGGAGCTACTGAGAAACCATCTTCTGTGACTGAAAATGAATATCACACCGGAGAAACTGATTGGAGCGGAGGGGGAGTTGTCAGCTAGCCACGAGGCGGAGGGTATAGCGGGGTATGACAGACTGCTACACCAAGAGTATAGGGTCCGAGAAGGCTTTTCGCCTGGAACACATAAGGCCCGCGAGTCCTGACCGGACAAGAAATTGCGAGCCCCGAACTGAAAATTTCGTCAAAATTGCGAACCCTGATCTTTTAGTTTATATAAATAATTTTTACTTTTTTTTTATTATCTTTACTTTTTTTATTTTACAGTTTGCAGTTTTACAGCATGCAACGTTCTCTGTTTCAAGTCACAATAACTTGAAACACTCACACAAATCAATTATCTTCGAAAACAAGGTAAAGCATTAAGCGCGCAAGCGCGGCGTACCGTCGAGCCTCTCGTGGCTGCGCCTGTTCGCCAGTCGCTGTTGCTTGAACTCGTACAGGAAGTCAGACTCCTCCTCCTCCCCCATGTAGTCGTACAGCTGAACCGCCTCGCCCTCAAGCTCCTCACCATCTTCTAATATCGCCGAAAAGTGTGTTTGTTTTTTTTTTATTTTTATGACAATTTGCCAACACATAAACTAATATTTTTGCACTGGATAAGAAACTGAGATTAACTTTTTTGTGCAGCTTACGAATACCATTTACGAAAACTTTCCGCAAAATGGACTTTGACCGGATCGGTCGGTAATATTAACATTGGCACGGAAGGATAAATTGACATGTCACATCTCATTACCTGGGAGGCTCAAATTCGTTAAAACACCTATAATACGGAGCCTTTACAAAATAATCTTGTCTGGTGATGCATAAAATCATGCCTGAGCTATATGATAATTTTAAAAAAAAAAACTAAAACACAATTAAAGCTCGAAGGTAAAACCTGTAGCGGAGTGTGTCGCTGATATCCCCAGACACTATTCACAGCACTTTATTAAATGTTGATTTCTATCCACATAAACCTAAAATTTAGTAATAGTTGCAAAAAGATGCAAGAGCAAGTACTGACTTCACCGGAATAATACCTATGTTTTTCCCCATCGCCTGGTAATTACGTTCCATCTGCTCGGCCATCTTGACGAGTTTCTCACTGTCAACGTCATCGTCAAAGCTACTTCCACTCAGTTCGTCGCTCTTCCGCTTCCGGTCAATGGCCGCCGCTTGTCCACGTGACGTCGTCGGCATGACCTCATCCATGTCCAACGGTATGAAGTCTTGGCCAGCAAATGTGGAGTAATTTTTTTCTGAGCTGGATGCTTGCTTGTCAGCCGAATCCACACGCTCCGTCCAGCTATCGGGGGTATCCTCATTTTCTGTTCATACACCGTAATATTAAAACTTATGTGAGGAACCAGTGATACGAAAACAAGTGACGTATACACATATAAGAATAGTGCCTTGAAAAAGATGTCAACAGTGAAAATATTCTCAGTTAACGAAATTCAAAGTAAGCATCATAAAGTCAGCAAAAAACGAGACATAAAAGTTTAATTTTTATTGATATTTTCATTACTGTTATCGACTTGTTAAGTTTGAATTTATTTTCAGCTTTTGCTGCAGCGAGGAATATACGGCATATCGCTGACAACGACACTGGTTACGAATAGCCCTGTACAGAAGTGATGGTTACAAGGACTGGCAAAATACCGGTTATAAGCCTGTACATGTGTATTAAAGCTGTAATTAATGCACTTCAAAATTACAACACATAGTGATCTTAGCGCTGATACTTGCCACCCAAGAGAAAAGACGCCCGGTTCTCAACTTTCGGTTCCTCGTCCTCCAGAAAGGGGTCTTGGTAGGAGCGACTGGGCTGCGGAGGGCAGTGGTCGGAGGAGCGGATGGAGGCCAGCAAGCCGGTGATCTGGCGTTCCTGGGCCTTGTCCAGCTGCACGTACGCTTTCTGTAAATATGCATGCTATCTCACCTACTTTCACGTTTTATGACAGCTAGATTTAAATCTTAAACCACACTAGGGATGTGACGGTTTACCGTTTTGGACGGTTAACCGTGAAGGTTGCGGTTCGGTTAAACCGAACCGTGCTCTGTGGAAAACCGCGGTTCATTTTCGATTTTTAATTAACATTATTTTTGTTTTTCTCAAGATCATTTTTAACTGCTATGAATGTTTCAGCTCACTATTTTAGCGCAGCCTTATTTTACACTTCCAGATGAGTTCCTTTTTTAGTTAAGCAAAGTGTTTACTTATCACGTTCTAGAATAAAAACAGGAAATTACTTGGGATATCTGTAATTTACATATATTTGCAATAGTCTGAAAAAACCGAAACCGAACCGAAAAACCGCGGATTTTTCTTTAAAAACCGAAACCGAACCGGACCCATCAGTGACGGATCACATCACTAAACCACACCATATATATTCGCTAGTTAAAACCATTGAGGTCATGAAGGACCCCACCCCATCGCCAAGGCAATAAGTTAGGGGGTAGGTAGACAGCCGAAGCATTCAGCAAATCTTTGGCTCGGCTACTAGTTCTTTATCATTTGTGGTGAGTTAATATTTTTTTAGTTTGTAACAGTTTGGCTTTTGACATGAAACTCGTCGCATTTTACATTTCAGCCCAAGTTACTTGTTGGAAAATAAGTGGATGATATATTTCTCTTGTCCTTAACCACCCCCTACCCCTGGATCACTTAAACAACATAAGCCTGGCAGAATTTCTCACAGATACCACCAAGATGAAGTTGATAGCAAACTTACGTTCTCTCTTTCTTCCTTGATTTTCCTTGCACGTCCTTTCTGCGCAAACCACATGCCGATTGCTTTACCTCTCAGCCCCGGCGGCCGACCTCCGCCTCCTCGTCCTCGCTCCGGGTCCGCGCTATCCGCGTCTCTCTCCCTGCGCTCCCCACGGCCTCCGCGTCTCTCCCGCCAATGGCTACCTGACCTTCGCTCGTCTCGTCCATAGTTACTGGACTTTCCTTCTTCCCGACCATAGCGACCGGATCGTCCCTCGTCGCCCCAAAATGAGCCACCGTCGTTGGCACCTCCACCGTAATTGGAGGCACCGCGGTCACTCTGTGAATGATAGGACCGGTGTCCAGATGACGACCTTGACCTGCCCGAATGGCCCCCGCGCCCGCGTCGATTGTGCCCGCCACTATGCGCCTCTCGGTACCAGTCCATCACAGCCAAACTACCAATAAACACATTTATTTGCTAAATGGTATTTAAATTGAAGAAGAGTGAGGTATGAGAAGGAAGTTCTACAATACAACTCAGCTGACATTTACCAGTTTAGTTTATTGGTGTTTTAAGTCCCTTTCTGCAATCACAGCGCCATATCAGGACTACTTGCCATATTATACTGAAATGGGCCATTCCAGTTTGAATCCCTAGGTGGACCATGACTGAGTGCACAGCTAATGGGCACGAGCAGGATTCGAACCCGCACCGGCTCTTCACCCAAGATCTTAAGGCGAGCCCTCTACCAGCTGAGCTATCCGCCCCCGACCCTCTGACATTTACCAGTAAGAAAGGGCAAGATAGGGTAAGATTTCTAACAGCATTGATAAAAGTCATATTAACTAAAGTTTTCCTTCAAAGAACTATTACTGCTATTTTTCTCAGAGCATTTTACCCACACATTTCCCGGTCCGGCGCCGGTCTATAAAAATTAATTAGACCCTGCGCAGAAGCTCGAAATTCTATGTTAATAAGAAAAAATTACAAGTATGTTGGAACTTTCAATTTATACCATGGATTACATCTCACAGCACCAAGTAGCGAGCTCGATGTTACAAATCTTTTGAATGGAGTCAGCTTAATCGTTGAGCTGAAATAAGAGAAAAATAGACTTTTAATCAAATTTCAATATAAAATAAGCTGTCGATGGAACTGCGTTCTCGTCCGGCGCACAATATCCTAACATTATACGTTATTCACACAGGTCAGAGGTCTTTGAGTATCAGCTTTATTAGAAAGTATTTTGTATGTAGCAATGGGCTAGTTTACATCGATATACAATATTCAAAGCTTCTGAATCGTTACTGAGATATCTCGCGTACAAACTCATAAACATACAATAAAACTGCCGGAACCGGGAGAAAATACACATAATACGGAGATGTTTCCCAATGAAGGTGGACTATGGGAAAGAAATAATAGGAAATGGCATGGCAAAGTATATTCGTTGTAAGAGGTTATTCCTTGTCGGAATGGGATCCTTAATGACTGTACTTTTACTGTACAAATTTATATGCAAAAGTTCTGAAAGTTTTTAAGTTTTGGTATTTTTTTTTTTTTTTTTTTGCATTTTTTTTTTAGAAAATTCAACAACTAGGCGCTGTCAGAGAGCAGCAGGATCCCCCATGAAACTCATTGTCACAATAAATTAATATCTATGAAAGAATAACAGCAGGCACCCTCCAAAGCGTCAATTTAGGCAATTTTCAGAGGGCTGTAATTTTGACATTTTTGAGCGATCAAACTGAAACCTTGACGTTGCACATATACATACACTAAAAATTGCATATATGAAAGAATAATAGCTCTTACATGATTCTTTAATTGAGAAGTGGACTTCACACGAGTGGGTTCGCTTGAACTCACACGAGTGGACATCGTGCCCAGCCGTTAAAACGAAGACATTACGAAGGTAAAGAAGAAACCCGGGAACCACTCGGTATGAAATGTATTACCATTTGTTTCCAGAAAAACGTTGAGAAAAGGGGGGGATGATTTTGAGGCCAGACGCTAGTCCTAGATGACTCTTGCGGTCTTCCTATGACAGCAAGAGTCATAGTTCCTACAATAGGAAATGTCATTGATGTCAATTTTCAAATCTCGGCGCACGACTTGGGCCAACGGCGTTATTTTAGAAAGGGTGCATCACATAAATGGCCCAATTATGAATTATGGCGCACAAGTTTTGTGATCAGATAACAATTTTTTACTGAGAAAAATGTGTGTTTTCTTGAGATCAGGATATCGAATCCCTCATGATCGCCAACAACAGTGAATCCACAGTTGCAAAACCACGCTTAATTCCAGTTTGGGAAAATAATGCGCCAGGGTACTTCTCAGTGTGCTTTTAAAGAAAAAGCCTTCCAGTTCGAGCCACGGTGTCCTTGAACGTGCGTCGAAAGATCCAGAGCCTCGAAAAATGAGATCAATGGCCATTTCTACTGCAGGAACTGTGATCCTTTCTGTCCTAGGAAGACAGAAAGGGTCCGCTGGGACTAGCCAGACGCTTCCGCGCGGAGTGCCAATTTTGTTAATTTCTGAAAATTCACTTGTGTATTTGCGATACAAACATATGTACTTATGCAAAAGTGCTTGAAGGCCCTAAAGCTGGAATGCCACCTACAATAAGAAGGCATTTGACCTGTGTTCCTTTTTCTGCCGCTTCTTTGGCCAATATTTCCAAATAAAATTCGACAGTACGTCGAAATTGGGAAAACTAAAAACGTGAAATAGCGTTTATGAGTGCTATAAGTAATATCATAGTTCATTCTGCGCAATGTCAGACCGACATTTATTTGGGGACACAAAATTAAAAGATGTACTCTATCTTACGACATATCAGTCAATCAATCACGGTGTTCATTTTCCAAGGATACACATATTGTACAAAATAAAAGAAAAAAGGTCGTCGTTTTAGATACAAAGTTTAGTTACTGCGAAAAAAAACATTGATTAATACTGTCTATTAAATGAGGTATTCTCGGAAAATGGTAGATCGAGAAAGTTAATAACTTGTGAAGAGCCGATCTACCTATATGCTGCCTAACTTTACTAATACTATAGAACCACATCAAACACACTTTTATCTAACAAAACGCTATGTTTCAGCATGCTATGTATACATGTTTAACAAAATTATTTCCTAATTCTATTTTAGTTCAGACGCTTACATACACAGAATAACGCTATTATGTTTAACTGTTAAAAAAACATGTTTTATTCGATTATTTATATTTACTTATCAAACTAGCCCTGTACGCTTTTTTGAACATTTCAGAAGTGTGTTTTATTTTTTAATTTCAAGTCCAGACTATTCAATAAGTTAACACCAACTGATGTTAAACAAAAACTTTTGAGGGCTGTTCTTTTATATTTAACACAGAATTTTCCATTTTGCCTTGTACTATGATTATTAATAAGAAAAAGATTGTTGATTCTTTCAGGTAATCGGTTTTGTTTTGCTTTGTACATAAAACAGCCAGTTTTTAGCTTTACCACATCTACAAATTTTAGAAGATTAAATTTGACAAGGATTGGATCTGTGTGTGATCTAGCTGGGGCCTGGTCAATTATTCTAACTGCTTTCTTTTGTAATTTTATAACACTTTCTAATCTTGATCGATACGTATTTCCCCATATCTCACAACAATAGCTAAGATACGGTAGGATTAGGACACAGTACAAGGTATATAAAGATAAGCAGTCGAGCAGATATTTCACTTTATACAGTACCGAAACGCTTTTTGCTACCTTGTTCTGCACACGTTTTAATGGATTCGACCACGACAATTTACTATCTATAATTATTCCCAAGAATTTCGTCGAAAACACTCTTTCTAATGCAGTACCATTTACATTTAAATTGAAATCAAAATTAGAATGCTTATTTGAAAATACAATAAAACTAGTTTTACCTATATTTAACGATAGTCTATTTGCTTTGAACCATATATCTGGCTTCCTTAACTCCAGACAAATAATTTCACATATTTCATCTACTTCTGAACCGGTATAAAACAAAATCGTATCGTCAGCAAATAATATAAATTTCATTAAGTCAGACACGTTGCACAAATCATTAATATATAGCAGGAATAGGGTTGGTCCTAAAATTGAGCCTTGTGGAATTCCACAGACAACTTTTAAAACATCTGAGTCTACGCCATTGTAATGAACATAGTGTAGTCTTGAAGGCAAATAACTAGTCAGCCAAAGCAAACTTGTACCTCGAATGCCATACATTTCTAGTTTTTTAAACAAAATTTCATGATTTATTGTATCAAGAGCCTTACGTAAGTCAATAAAAACTCCAACTGTTGTTTTTTGCTTGTCTAGTGAGTCAGTTATTTCCTCTAAAAATTCTATTAATGCCAAAGAAGTAGAATGGTTTTGTCTAAAACCATACTGGCCAGAATACAAGTAAGTATTTTTGAAACACAAGCAGGCCCAAACCGCCCCCCAAATTCATAGGGGTATAAAGCGATGACGGACAGACGGACGGACAGACACCCCAAACCTATAGGACCCAATCCGAAGGGCTGGGGCCAGGGCTCGAACTTAACTATTTTTGATTCGGAGCCACCGGGCTCCCGGGTCTGAAAATCTGGGAGCCCGACCCCAAATCTGGGAGCCCGGGGTATAAATGTTTGATTAAATAAAAAAAAGGAAAAAAAAACAGTGTATTCCATTTTTTATTAATGTCACACTTGTCATAACATGAATTCTAAGTTCTGCCGAACTTCTTTTTCTTCATTTACGTCTTGTTTGTATTTTTCATTATTTTCCTCTTTTTTGTCCATCATATCGGGACGCCTTATTCAAACACCTGAAGTTTCCCAAAGATCAAATAGCACGGCTAGGGTCAAAGCTAAATATTTCTTCTGATTCACAGTTGAACCATCATGAAGTCACTAACGTAATCGTCATTTAGGCAGGACCGCCAATCACTTTTCGTTTTTTTAGTCCCCAACCGGGGCTTTATTCCTCGGAAAGGGCTTATGGACTGGACTCCGTTTGTCCGTTCGTCTTTCCATCCGTTACCACTCATTCCTCTTAGATGTGTATGCCATTTGGTCTGAAAGTTTACAGGACTCACTCCCATGGTCGTAGCTTGATGCACACCAATGTTTTTGGCGGTCCGATGTTTTTTTTTAAATTTTGGTGCTTTCAGTACTGTTTTTAGACTTTGTTTGTGCGATATCGCAAAATAGCCCATCAGCTCTTCACCATACCTTGCAGAAAGAAAGACCATAATAGTGCAGATTTGCACTGAGGAATTATTTTAATTTTTTTTCTTCAAAAATTGAATTTTTGACGAATTTTTGAAATTTTCACTTAGGTGTTTTTTTTTAACTGTTTTGGACTTTGTTTACGCGATATCTCTAAAACATTTCATCAGATCTTCATCAAACCTTTTAGAAAGAAAGACCATACTGTGACGATCATTTCTAAAGGGATATTTTTTTTTATTTTTGTCAAAAATTGAATTTTTGGTACTTTCACTTTGGTTTGTTTTTTGCTGTTTTGGACTTTGCTCACGCGATATCTCTAAAACAGTTCATTTGATCTTCACCAAACGCTGGAATTAGAAAGACCAGATAGTGCACATCATCACGAAGGTTGATTCTGATTAAAAATTGTATTTTGAACGATTTTTTAAAATTTCATTTTGGTGTGTTTTTTACTTTTTGACTATGTGCACACGGTATCTCAGAGACAGCTAATTCGATTTTGATCAAATCTAGCAGGAAGAAAGACCCTATAGTGTAGATGGTCACTGAAGTAGTGGGTCTGTCTGGTAAATAGGTTAGGTTGGCCAAGGAAAATGATCCAAATGCACTTTGAAATTTACCAAATCCTGGAAATTGTTCAGCATTGGAATGAGTTTGTTAACACGATATCTCAAGAACAACTGCAGGGATTTTAATGAAACTTGGTATGTAGCTTCTATGGGAACAAACACAGATCGGTATTGGAAATGGACCAGGGTTGTCCAAGGAAAATGCACCAAGTGGACTTGGAAAATTTCAGCTCTTGATTGACTATTGATGGCCGTGTTTAACTGATGGGGGATATGTGAGCTATGCACACTGCTCTAGTTCCACAATGTAGTCTTGAAATTTTTCAAAGCTGATTTCTTATCAATTATGAACAAATTCATTGTGGAGAAACCTGATGTGCTCTAGTGTGCAGTTTTCAAAGCATAAAATAATTAAAAATAATCAAGTTCATTGTTAAGTTTCTGACGTCACAACAAATAAAATCCGATTTCAGTATTGTTAAAAAAATTCCGGATTTTCCGGGAGCCAGCCGGGCTCCGAGATCCAAAAATCTCGGAGCCCGGCGCGAATTCTGGGCCTCGGGCTCCCGGGCTCCCACTAATTTCGAGCCCTGGCTGGGGCCTAACAAGACGCTATGTTTATTTATAAAGGATAGAAGACGAACGTTAAAGAGTTTTCCTACGATTTTCGAAAATTGTGGTAGTAAAGCTACCGGACGATAATTGGTAAAAATGCTGTTGTCACCAGATTTGAATAATGCAATTACCTTTGTCTTTTTCATTTTATCAGGAAAAATACCTCTTTCAAATGAGATCTTACATGTATGTGCTAACGGGTCAGCAATATCTGTGCTGATTTTCTTAACAATAGACATTGGTATACCGTCGTAACCTGTTGATGTTTTACCTTTAAACTGATTAATTACTTTAATAATTTCCTCCTTACAAGTAACATAGATTGGTCGTTTTTATAATGAATAAAAGATGAAAATTTAACATTACATTTCGGTATGATTTTAGCCACATTAGGGCCAACATTTGTAAAGAATTCATTAAAACTATTGGCAATATCTTTACTGTCAGTTAGAATTTTATCATTACGTTTAAAAGATTCTGGAAAAGCCTATACCTTCTGCCCTCTGTTGATACATTCATTTATGATTCCCCAAGTTTGTTTAATGTCACACTTATGAGTTTTCAATAAGTACTGTAATGCATTTTTTCGGCGTTTCTTAAGACGTTTGTAAGTTTGTTTCTGTATGATATATACCTTTGTTTCGAAACCTCGCTTTTTGTTTTGATCATATCCCAAAAAGGTGTCGCTTTTTCTTGTGGCGTTAATTAAACCAGGGGTGAGCCATGGTTTCTGATGTGATTTTCCTGTCTTTTTGACCTTTTTAATAGGACATGTAACATCATATGCATTACAGATTTTATTTACAAACACTTCATAAGCATTATTAACATCTGATTTAGATAACACACCAACCCAGTCGGTATTTCTTACCTCACTTAGAAATGCATTTATATTTATCTCTTTAGTCTCACGTTTAAACAGATACTTTACGGAATTTTTAGTGACCTTATAATCGCTCATATAGAGAAGATAGGCAGCTGATCAGTTATATCATTTATGATTAGCCCTGACATTATATTAATATCACATTCAGATGTAAAAATATTATCTATGAGCGTTGCTGTATTTTTCGTAGTTCTAGAAGGTTTCACAATGAGCGAGTGTAGGCCGTAACTGTGCATCAAATCAAAGAACGAGTTTCCACATATTATCGCTCATATTACTCCAACAAGTAATAACGGTATGTAAGTGATACTAAAAGTAAATTTCCTTTTTAAAACAATTTTTTACTTTCTCTGGACATACGTAAAGCAAATGAACAAAACAGAAAGGAATAAAAACATGAAAGTGCTAACCCCGTGAGGATCATCTGCACAGTGGCTATTTATCGAACACTTACTGAGGACGTGTTCTTTTGGTCTTACGAAAGCTTACGAAAGTGGTAAATAAAACATTCGGAACACAGGCTATTTGTTGCCGGGTTTCGTCAACTGAAAAGAACAGGTTTGTCTACAGGTTTCGTGAAAAGAGGACCTCAAAAATGAAATCTTTTCCACAAGTCTTTACGAATACCTATCAAATTTTAAAATTCAAGAACCATTCATTAATTAACATTTTATTACTGGCCTGTGTTATGCTTAAGAATAATTACTCAGTAGTTGTATATTCAAATATTTTATATTTGAAATAAAAAATGGTCCCTCAAATAAATAATTACTGATGATGTCACTGTGAATAATCTTTTTCCAGCCTTAAAATGCATTCAGCAGATCACTCAAATATTTCGCAATAAACATTGAGCATTGTTATAAAAGAAATATAGACAATATATTTAATAAATATGCGTGCTTTAATTAAATTTGTCCGGTTGATCCTTACCTCTGATGTTGAATAACCTTATCCAAGGTCAAGGCCGTAAGTTACCAAACCCTTCCCTTTTGTTAAATAAATGTAAACAAAGAATACCGGAAGCACGTTTGTTTACAGGTTTCGTAAGCAAAAGAACACCCAAAAGCACGTGTTTTCGTAATTCTAGTTAAAACAGTAGAGAAAAGAACACATGGTGAAATTTGTTCGTTAACACTTGAAAGTGAATGACTTGAAAAGAACACATTGAAATTGTGCGGCTTTTCTTTCCTTCGTTTTGTCCATGCTTCTGTGAAGCGGTTGAGTCCCGATACATGTTAACTTTATCAGTAAAAGATAAGCAACGGTGCCACCTTCCGGAGATTTTGAGAGCTTATAATATCGTCATCATTAATAAAGGGGATGTTATCTAGTCATTCTTCGGTTGAAAACCTTCCGGATATTTTGAGAGCTTATAATATTGTCATGTCGTCTACAACTCATTAAAACAATTCCCAAACGCAGAGTGCGAATTTTGAAGCAATATCACCTTTTTTGGCCAAAGGCGGAGTGAAATAACTCCTTTTTGTAGGAAACGCTGAGTACTGAATGAAAAATATCCCTTTTTAACGAAACTGGCACTCCGCATGGATCGCATCTAGTCTTTAAATTACTTTTCCCCGTTTTATCCTGTTTTTTCACACGCACACATAAGATACCAAGTTGGCATCCCTGGGGCCCAGGAAGACAGTGCGTTTCTTTGGTTGTACCTATGATTTAGTTAGATTCACCAGCAACCGAGACAAAGACATTAGCGGAACAGGTGTAATGTCGTTCTACCTGCGACATTGACTTATGCGTAAACAACGAATGGTTGTAGTGCGGAAACAAAGTATATTGGCCGTTGTTTATGGCCATGTTCAAAAGACACTTATTGCCTCAGTAAACACGAACTGGACTGAAGCTAGCTCAAAGTTTGGGGGGGGGGGGGAGGGGTGGCGGCGAAAAACTAAACGAGTCCCTTCGCCATGAAAAGAGAGAAACTCGCCTCTCAGCAAACAACCGACGTCTTTTTTTATTGAAAAAAGGTTGGATTTTGGTCGCGACGACTTCACAACCATATTCTGACCTATTACCCCAAAACCCGACTTTATTCCGACGTCGAGGCGACGTCGGTTTTCTGATGTCATTCCGACGTTGCAAAAAAACGACAAAAAAGCGATGAACATTATTATCGCTCAACGGAAATGGAAGTTATTTTGAAAAAGAGGAAGAAAAAACGTAATTTTTACATAAAAATTTTAGAATTTTGATGGCGCGTCGGTATTTTTATTCCTAGATTGTAAAAATGTACATGGAAAATGCTTTCGTATGTATTTCACAACAGCAGTTGAATGATTAATTATCTATTAATTATATAACTCTAGTCAGTTTCAGGTCGGAATCCGAAGTCGGTTCCAATTTCATATACAACCTAAAATCGACTTAATTCCGACGTCGGATTTAGGTCGGAACCCGACGTCATTCTGACGTTGAAAATCCGACGTCGGTTCCATTTCATATACAAGCAAACCCGGCACGTCAGTCCAACGTCGGAAACGTCGGGTCACGACGTCATTCTGACGTCTTAATGTCATTCTGACGTCTTAATGTTTGCTTGGCTATCTACTGCGGCACATCACCTTGTGAAGATTCGCCAGCTAGGCCGATTGACTCCAACCGCAAGTAAGTTTCGAGTCACTGGCGCTATTTCTTCACCTGCATCCCCTTGAAGTGTGCAGCCATTCTTCCTGGGTCTAACGAGTGTGTAGGCTGTGTTGGTTCTTTCGCATTATCTTCTTGCCAGCTTTTGAGACATGCTTATGACAAACATAGACAAAAATAAAAATAACGTTATTTACACTTTCAAAATATCCGTATGTAACACTTATATTGACGAAAGGAGCTGCCTATAGACTAAACCTGTATGCGGGGGGATGGGGGGGGGGGGGGGAGTGTCGCTTAGAAAGCAAGAATAAAGCCGATTATCAACATAACTATTATTTTGTACACATCCCACTATTTTATGCACCGTTATTTTCCAGCCAGTATATCACAGAAAAATTAACATTTATGAAATTTTATTTCAAGGCCAATGACGATCCATAAACATAATTTTTGTAGATATGGCAATCAGACTGAACGTATTCTTTATGACGGAATTCGACTGGTGGAACAGGAGCAACACTGCGCTGCCAGACTGTCATAGAGAACAAAACCTAGATGGAGTTTGAAGTTTACATGCCTACATGGAAACGACGGATGTCCCCCTCTGATGTGACTAGACCAACCCGACGAAATCGGCTGGTTTGATAAGAAACATTTGAAAATGGGACATTTTGGTAATTGTGGTGAAATTAAAAAATCTAAACAACAGCTTTTTAAAAGAAAGATTCATCTAGAGAACATTCACGGATAATTTAAGAACACTCTGTTCAAACCTGTGGGAGAAGAAGCATGTCAGAAAATGCACCCCTCCACCCCCCTTCCCCCATACACACTTCGAAAGTAATCTTTTTAAAATTGTGAAGCATTTTGAAAAATGGCTACCAGAAAAAAAAAAAACACCGCCATTTGGCCAATTTTTGGCGAACGCCAAAAAGTAATTTTCAAAGAAAAATCTGTCTGAGAAGCATTCATACACAGCTTGAAAGCAATCAGCTCTGAATTATGAGAGAAGTTATTGGAAAAATGGCTTCCCAAAAAATCTTTTTGGAACGACAGTAGGGTGAAAACGTTGGTTCTGAGTCACGTGTGACGTCATAACGACGTCACAGGGGTGACTTAGAACCAACGTTGCTTCTGAGTCACCCTAACCCTAGCAAGAGTTCTGAGTCACAAGTCAATCTTCGTGACGTCATTAGTTACGTGATCTGTCAATCATCATCGGTCATGTGATCCTAACCCTATATGAGGAATGTTTTCCAGAACATTATGCTTACGTTCCGAGTAGCTCACCTGGTAAAGCACAGGACTCGTGCACGGAAGATTCGTGGTTCGATCCCACCCATGGGCAACACTTCTACCATCTGTTTATCATACCGTCATACTGACGTCAGACCCCCCTCCCTCCCCTGGGTCAACCATGTCAGGCCCACCCTGGGACCCCCTAGGCGACACTGCCACATCATTCACCAGAACTGCTCTGTAGCTCAGTGAATAGGGCGTGGGACTTAGGCCCTTAAGATTGGTGGTTCGAGCCCACCTATGGGTAAACTTGAATGACAAGCTTCTCCTATTCAGAAGATGTGTTCAAATGGGAGGACTAGCTCCCCTCCATTCAAAGACGTGATCAGCCTACATACCATGTCACTTTGTGACTATGTGACATCATGTGACTATGTGACATCATTGCTAAATTGTTTAATAATTGTTTTGTATCATATAGAAATTTAACTGTGTAGATTTTGCTTTCTTTCATACAAAAAAGCTTTTCAATACATTTTTCTCAAAAGCCAATTCCAGCACTTCGCGTGAATCATTAACGCTTGGAACTTCGTTCCAAGAAGTTATTGTTTTTCCTCGAATTGTGGAGGTGAAAGTACCTCTTTTTTTTCCTTTTTTTGTTAGTTTTTTGTGTTTTTTTTTGTTTTTTTTTTCTTCTTCATTTTTTTTTCACGCAAAGTCCCCGTCGGTTTCCAGACATCTCCTCCGAAACGGCTGAAGCTAGAAGAATGAAATTTGGCACACTTAAAGTCGAGTATGCGAAGTGGTGCTAAATGAATTTTTTATTGACCTATGACGTCATCATCTGCGTCTTGTGACGTCATGCAGATACGTCATGAGACTACTTTTTGACAAAGAACACCGTGATAGCACTATTTTTTACGTATTGCGTAATTCTGACGTCATTTCTACGTTTTCTGTTCCTGGTCGGTTTTAAAGCGGGATTTTTGCGCACAGTATACAGAAAGCTTAGTTGTATACGAATTGACGGTTAAAAGTAACTTTTAACTGCCAAACGCCCTGTGAAACGCCCCATCCCACCCCCAAAATACGTAAACAAAATACTGCCATCACAAGGTCAGCAAGTAAACAGATACTGTAGTACTCGCAGTAGCTATTTGCGTTATGTGTGCCAAATAAGGATAAGCATAAATAAGCAATGTTGCTTTAACTGGCTGATACAGAAAGGCTCCGATCACTGTGCGCATGCAATGCTGCCTTCATGGCACTCATACTGGAGTGTACTTAAGTGTTTTTTTTTTCATAAAGCAGCCGACTGCGTTTTTGATTACAAAGAGAACAAGTTGCTTCTTAAATTTCATAGTCTTTTGCAAGTTATTTATTTGACAAAGCTGATTATAACAGCTGTTTGTCCTTGTGTTTTACAAAGTTCTGTGCAGGATAAGGAAGAGCCACTCGAAAGTAGGTATTCGTTGACTTAATAAAAAGTTTAAAATGCCATTGAAACAGGAATCTGTTTACAGTGAG
The DNA here is from genome assembly GCA_949752745.1 of Protula sp. h YS-2021. Taxonomy (NCBI): domain Eukaryota; kingdom Metazoa; phylum Annelida; class Polychaeta; order Sabellida; family Serpulidae; genus Protula; species Protula sp. h YS-2021. The sequence goes on along the minus strand of OX457025.1, from coordinate 91,553,942 downwards.
TGTGTGTGTGGGGGGGGGGGGGGGGGGCAGGGAGTAGTTAGTGTTCAATTAAAGGGTTGAATGTTCTACGGGGTTATTCAAAATATGAATTTCTGGGTCACGGTCAAGGTCAAAAACGGGAGTTGACTATTGTCTCGAAAACGGTTAGAGATAGAGCGATTTGAGCTCATTTTCGACCCTTTGGGCCTAAACAACGTTACATAAGAGGTACCGCGGTTTCCTTACCTTCTGGGTCACGGTCAAGGTTAAAAAAAGGAAGTTGACTATTATCTGGAAAACGGTTAGAGATAGAACGATTTTAAGCTCATTTTCGACCCTTTGGGCCTAACCAACGTCACATAAGAGGTACCTCGGTGAACATGACCTTCTGGGTCACGGTCAAGGTCAAAAACCGGAAGTTGACTATTATCTCGAAAACGGTTAGAGACAGAACGATTTTAAGCTCATTTTCGACCCATTGGGCCTTACCAACGTCACATAAGAGGTACCTCGGTGAACATGACCTTCTGGATCACGGTCAAGGTAAAAAACCGGAAGTTGACTATTATCTCGAAAACGGTTAGAGATAGAACGATTTTAAGCTCATTTTCGATCCTTTGGACCTAAACAGCGATACATAAGAGGTACCTCGGTTTCCTTGACCTTTGTCATGGTCAAGGTCAAAAAAAGAAGATTGGATCAAAGCAGCGATAACGAAGGGGTATTGTGTGACTTCGAGGTTTGTCACAGCTGAGCGAGTGTGGACATAAAACAAAAGGGACGCAGTAATTAGTGAACAGGTTATGCCTAACCATGGGAATGAAGCTCGATAAATCGCACAATATTGAAAACTCTCCATACAAAAGTGTATTAACGATAAATTATATGTTTAACATTCTAACTGACTGCTCCCAAGCGTTAATTTCGTCACTAGGTGGCGAAATCGGTCTAGTTTTATAATCTAAATTTTGTTACACTTGGTCGGATTGTTACTCCCGGATTGCTCATTTTCTGTCTTTGTTGCAACTTTAAGGATACAGTCAAGTGAAGACTTTTTTACCCAGCCGACCTTGTCGGACTGGGTTAATCGTATCACTATAGGGGGCTTGAATGTATGTGTGTATGTTAAACTTTTTCTTTAAAATGCTACTCCTACAGTTTTGCTCCAATTGTTTTGATATTAGGCAGGAATGTTCCCTGGATGGTCCCTCACCTGGCTATTACTTTTTTTGACGATTGACAAAAAACTGACAAAATGGTGGCACTTTTTCCTCCTTGTTTTACACCAATCGTTTAGATGTTACGCAGGTATGTTCCCCAGGGGTTCGCCTACCAGGCTATTATTTTTTTCGCGGTTTGGCAAAAACTGGAATAAATGGTAGTAAATAACTGAATTGTCAAACCATTCATTTCTCTCAGTCTTTTTCAAATAGTTAATCGAAGTGTTTTTTAGGCGCTTCTCCACCTGGACTTTGCTTTTTTTCGAAAATGAAAAAAAAAAAATGCCGAAATGGTGGAATGGTAATTTTTTTTGTAAAATTGTGTAAATGTCGGTAAATACGTGCATCGTCAAAACCCAACCTCTCCAACATCCCTTTTCGGGTAGCTTCCAAATTCGAATTAAATGCACTTTACATACTTCATTTTTTGGCCTAACAGTATTTCTTCAGAGTTTTTCTCTTTCTTGTGTTTGGTAACTAGGCTGGGTCATGTCCCTGGACATGCTTGTTTTATTTGTGATTTATTTGTGTAAATGCTATCAAACAAAACAAATCAGTTGTAAATGCAGTGATTTATTATTCTGGCTTTTAGCCACTCACTCTCAACTATTCATTTAATTCATGAACAGCATAAATATCCATATGTTACCACCATTCAGAAATCCTCAACAATTACGAATTATGAATAACTAAAGAACAAAACCTTATTGTTGACACGACACAGGGAATTATGTACACAAGTTGTTCAATATAATGAGAATAAATATTTACCATCCTGGTAAAATTTGAAAATGGCTACCATCTTTATTTTCATGGCTACAATACGGAACAGCTGGAGGTCTAGCCGTTAATTAATATTATATTTGACACCACGTTACGTTAAACGCGAAGTATTTACGTATAATTTCTTAATTGTACATTCTTTCCAAATACGACACTTTCATATAAGACATAAGACTCATGAACAGACTGAAGCATTCACGGTTGTGTGTGTGTGTGGGTGTGGGGGGGGGGGAGGGGTGGGGGCTCACATCTTGGAATGAGGAGAGCTATTTTCCATCGTTTAACAGTTTACGACACTAACGCGGCTGATGTCTTTAAGCTATACTTTGTCGCCTGGAGAGTTACAATTGATTCGTCTAGCCGTAATAACCATGGCGCACCGATGTAGGACAAAATCGCAGGATGTTCTCATTTAACATAATCAACAAGGAATCGATCCATGAGCATTGTAGTCCAAACGCACAAACAACGCGACACATAAGCAATGGCTATACCTCGGGACCCTCTCCTCCAGGCACCAGCTGAAAGCACAGGCATCATCTATGTATCAATCAACTGGAGTTCAATTTAAAACTTCAGACTTTTTAACGTACCTGCTTTATTACACATTTTATATAAATATGTATGAGCTGAGCTTCACTCCATAAAATAACCCGGTAAAATGTTCCTTAAAAGCCTTTAAGCACATAGAATACTTTCTGGTTAAAACTGCATTTTTTAAAGCAGGAGATTGTATTTTGTAAACTGTCATCACATATACTTGCCATGGTGATGTTGTTGCCGTTTAGTAAGATCATCTCTAGCCTTGTGATTCTCCTTCCTTCAGGCGTGCTCTCACTGAAACAACAAACAGCGAACTGTTAGTAAAAGAGTGAATCAGACTGCATACAACTGATAACTAAATGTTATCACATTTATGTATGTTTCTGTTCAAAATATCTGTTTTTACTGGTGCTCGTTTAAGTAAGTTGTCTGCAAATGTCAACAAATTCATTGAAACATACATCTAAGAGGAAATATCAGCTTGTAAAAGAGAAGTTACGTTTTTATGGAGGTCACTTTTTTATTTTGAAAATGTTGGAACACCATTTATGCGTAGTGACCGGTTAGAAACTGTGTTCAGCGTTGAGATCGTTAGGAAATAGTACAATCTCTAGTGAAGGCTCAGAAACTGCTCATTTCGTTAAGAAATGGAACGATCTCCACCATATCATATACAGCAATACCTAATGCCGTGGAAAATGTTGCAGTCTGGCAGGTATGGCTTTGATCAGACTTTGCACTACAAATATTAATCAACTTCAACATTAAAACATAAATACTTACTATTCTGTAACATCTTCTAACACCATGTCTTAAAGCTGGTTAAGAAAGCACATGGCACGTACATGTTATATTCATGCAATACTTTCTTTTCATTTCTTACATTCTTTCCTTACATATTTTTTTTTAAAGAATTCTATACTTGTGAACAATATATTGCTTACTATAAATGGCAAGAAATTTCCAGACTTTTCCGCTTTTAAGAAGATGGAACAGACTGGTGGACTGTTACGGTACAAAAACTGGCATATTAAGGGTATCAGAGCGAAAAGTATTTTTAGCAAACAGAGAGTTGGGTATGAGAAATGACAATCATGGTTTACACTGATTACTTGGGACATACAGGGAGCCTCAACTTAACAGTGAAAGGATACTGACAAAGTCGTCAAAACCGAGAAGTGTGCCCACAATCTCTTTGTCATTCTTCATGATAATATGTATTCTGGATCCGATACATTTGTCAACCAGTTCTGCAGATAAAAATAAGTTTTCAAATAAGGATTTTACATCCTCAAAATAAGCACAGCATACTAGCCCTGAACAATAGTATAAATGCAAAAATGAAGCAAAAGACTTTATCATAAAGAAAACAAAAATCAGGTGTGTAAATAAAAATATGCAGCAATGTGTACTCATATCTGGTCACAGTTTATTGCCTGTTTGGATGGGTCGTTTCTGACTCATCGATTAACTGATCGTTTTAGGCACAATAGATTATTTTACTGCGCAATCGATTGCATCGAAATTTCGAACTTATTGCAACCTGAAGGAATGATAACGAAAATTTGAGGATGTAACAGTAAACAGGTACTGGGCGCAGGCGTTTCATGTCATAGGATGAATGTACGGCATTTGTAGCAGCACTGAGACTGCTGGAAGCATACGTCACATATCGGGCTAACGAGCGTAGAATCTGGTACTTCCCACGATAACAGGTCGTAACTTTTGCAGAGCACAAACAAGTATTTGAAAAACCGGAAAAACATTTTCTTTTAGTATGCATTCCCACAGATTTTCATAAAATTCTGTGGAATCCAACTTAAACCAGAAATTTTCTCGAATAATCCATTAAATAATCGACTGTAGTTCCTTTTTATTCCGTTTAATCGTTTAACATTGTATAATCGATTCCAACCACTAATATGCAGTGTCAATCGAGTTTTGCATTAATTTTTTAATGATAACAGGGCTGGTATGATTTAAATCAGTTGATTTAAATCATGATTTAAATCGTGATTTAAATCAACGTAAAAAAATCACGATTTTTCATTTTATTGATTTTATTATTGTTTATAATGTGCGTCATTCAGACTGTGTTCACTGAAGGCACTTGGAGACGCCTTTGTTTAAACAAGGCATTTCATATGGTACGCGTATTATTGCACATGAGCCTCCGAGGTGGGGAGAAAGGGTTTAGCTGGGGCTTTAAGCAGGTAACTTCCTGAGTTGTTTGAAAAGAAACCCTTGAGTCTCATAGTATTACGACTGTTTGAGGAAGTAGAGTGAAACCCCGCTATTAGGGACAAAAAGTGACTGAATAATTTTGTCCCTAATGGCGGGGTGTCCCTAATTTCGAGATCCTGTTCTATCTGACAGCTACAACTAAAATCTTTGGCTATTTTTCTTACACTTTTTCCATCACTAGCTTTGGTTAATTTAACTTTATCAGACAGCCAAAGTTCGTTCCGTTTTGCTGCCGATAAATAAATGAAGAATTGAACTTGAAGACAGTTGTCACAGATTTTGTGAAATGTAAATGTTTTTGTAGTACAAGAGAGGTTACGAGTCTTCAAGTAATTATTAAAAGGTGGTCCTTTTGGATATTTTGTCGGGTTTTTTTTCTTGCAGTTTGATTTAAATCAAAAACATCAAAAATCATGATTTTTTTCCAGCCCTGAATGACAATACTCTATAATCATCATCAAAATCAATTCAGCAGATCGGTATAATATTTTAGCCTGAAAACCAGCGGATGATACACATTCGCTAGAAAAACTAGCGAATGTATGGATCCGCCGATTGATTTAGCGGATCTGTGAACTCGTTGAAAATTTCTGCACAGGTCTCATCTGCTGATCTCACAGATTCACGGTAATATATATATATATATTCGCTACATAAAAATCAAAAGGCTGCCGTGCAGAATAACTGAGAAAGTGCTTCCGCAGTACCCCCCACAAACAAAAAATTTGGTCTCGTTTGAACATATGTTATTACTTCCCACAAACTAGAGCAGTGTGCATCGGCCACATATTCCCCACAACCCCCCCCCCCCCCCCATAAGTTAAACACGGCCATCAATAGTCAATCAAGAGCTGAAATTTCCCAGGTCCAGTTAGTGCATTTTGCTTGGACGAACCTGGCCCATTTACAATACCGATCTGTGTTTGTTCCCACAGAAGGTACATACCAAGTTTCATGAAAATCCTTGCAGCAGTTTTTAAGCTATCGTGTTAACAAACTGTTGATGACAGACCGACACGCGGTCGATCGCATATATTCCCCACAGGTTCTTAGAGAAATCCCCCAGAAATCTCGCGTACAAAAGTGGGGGCATCCTGCCCCAACAAACAAGAAATTTGATCAAGTTTGAAGTTTCAGTTTCCTCAATTTTTGGTCAAATTCAAAAATAACCCCAGGTCGCACATCTCCAACGTATGTTGTTACTTCCCACAAAAATCAAAAGCCTGCGGTGAAACGTGAGAGTAATCGAGCGTACAAAAATCGGCGGGGACTAATTATATATATGTTATAAATATATAAGCACATACTTTCCTCATTATCAATGCATTGAGAACAGTCTTTTCCATCTATATCTACGTTTGTACCCTTCCGATGGAGGTATCGTTTCGACAGAAAATTTATTTTGACAAACTATAAAAAAAAATACAAAGAAAACATGTCAAAATTCCCATTTATTATCAATATGAGAACTTTCAAATTAAATAGGCCAAGCAACTTTGCAGATTATACTGAAATAGGAAGAAGCTGAAATACGTACGAGGAAAGAAACATGAAAGTGAACAACCCATTGTAATTGGCAAAACTGAAAATGCGTTCCTTTAACGTGAAACAGTGCTTGTGCCAGTTATTCCAGGTCTATTTACAACACAGAAGCTACGAAATTCACCATGACATTCTTTCTGTAAGTATTGGAAATCTTCTGCAGCTAACAGACCAATCTGTAACTTAACCAATTACAATGTGCTGTTTAATTTGAATGTTATTTGTCTCCTATAGCACTGTTTTTGTTTTAGAAACCCATAAGCCAAATCACACTTCAGGCGTCGTGAATAAAATGCGCAAAAATTCTGCATTTTGATTAAAACGTAAACGGGTACCAATGAAAGAAATTTAAAAAAAATTCGCTTGAATGTCAAACTTCTCTGCGCAGGGGAGCAATCGTGTTCTGAGTATAAGATATTTCTCTAAAACCCCAGTCATCGCCCATTTTGGTAAATTTGATCACTCCCGGATGACCGAATCTGACCAAAAGTACCAAAAGACATATTTACAGGTCGAGATCTTTCATTTGAGCCTATTCTCAATGTTCTACGACTAACAGAAACAGCGTGTACAAGCTTATCTCGCCAATTATCGCCCATTTTCGTCAATTTGACTACTTCCGGATGATCGAATCTGACCAAAAGTACCAAAAGCACATCTACAGACCGAGATCTTTCATTTGAGCCTACTCTCAATGTTCTACGACCAACAGAACCGGAGATATAGCGTGTATTTGAGAAACACGAGCAGGCCCCAACCGCCCCCAAATTCAATGGGGTATAAATTCAATTTTTGACCACTTTCGGATTACTGAATCTGATCAAAAGTACCAAAAGGCACATCTACATGTCGAGACCTTTCATTTACGCTAACTATCAATGTTCTACGACTAATAGAACCGAAGATACAGCGTGTACAAGCTTATTTCCCTAAAACGACAATTATCACCCTTTTTGGTCAATCTGACCACTTCCGGGTGTCCGAATCTGACCAAAAGTACCAAAAGGCAGATCTACAGACCGAGATCTTTCATTTGAGCCTACTCTCAATGTTCTACGACCAACAGAACCGGAGATATAGCGTGCACAAAAAACGATGACGGACAGACGGAGGACACCCCAAACCTATAGGCCCCAATCCGAAGGGTTGGGGCCTTATAATGCCATGAATAATTTTTTCCACATTCCAATCAAGTTTTGACACCTCATAGATTCGCCATGGCAGAGAACACACAATTTTACTGGATTTTTGGGGGTTTTTTTCTTATGTTTTTCCACCACTGGAATCCTTCGAGTTTCCTTAACTCAGCAAGCACGCTCGAAATCATGAACGGCATTACGACAAGTTTTTACTGTGTGCACAAGATCTCTACTATCGCTCACTTTCTTCAAGATGCAAAGCAGTTCTCAGTTTTTGTACATTACATTTAACTGTTCTGTAAAAGTAAGTGAATTGGCAACGGAATCTGTTTTAAATGCCCGATAAAATTGCATTAAAGATTTTACCAAGCGGTAAAAGCTGAGACGGGCTTGTGAGCGACATGTTTGGTGAAGCTATGTATCGTGGAGTTCTTCAGAATAAAAAGAGATATCTGTTGCTTTGTGCTGTTACAGAAGAGCTGATCTCTAACGGGATCTATCTTTTATGCATAAACACAGAGCGGAGAGATATTTAAAAAACTAGCTCCACTCTTTATAAGCAGTATTTTCAAAGAATGCACAGTGGTCTGTTCAGTATAAAGGTGTTATACATATCAGACAGGATGGGCCGTTAAATAATAACGGTTGCGTTAAATATCCCATGTTTTATACAAAGAGTCAGTTGTCAGTTAAAAAGGTGTTTGGTGGTATTCTGTGCTTGAAAAAAAGATAGCACATATATAATGTTTGAAAAATAAAACTTAACAGTAAAGTTGAATAACACTTAAAGGGAATATTGAGGGATCAAAAATTAAGTTTATTAGTGCTGTTACTTAACTGGTGACTATACGCAAGATCGAGCTAATTATAATTGTTTAGTTCAAGGTTAATTGCTTATTATTTATTGTTAAAATTATGCCGGTGTGTGTGTGTGTGTGTGTGTGTGTGTGTGTGTGTGTGTGTGTGTGTGTGTTCAGAAACTTGTCAAAACAGAAAACTTTTTAAATCTAAATACACACGTAATATGTATAATTAAGTAATCAGCATTATATATTTTTCAGTGTTAAAATTTTCTAAACTGTAGTCAATCGGCGCTTGACTGTATCTCTCGTCATAAATCCAAGTTCCACTGTGTATAGATAAAATAAAGAAATGAGACAGACAGAAATGAGTGGCAGTTTAACAGTGGATATGAGAAGCAATATTTTTGTTATTAGAACAATTAACACTAGCGAAAAATATCGTTTTAGTGTTTGGTTATGTGTTCTGAGTTCATGATGGCCAGTGAAATTGAACTAAATCTGTTAAGATCGATGTATGGAAAAGATATCAGAAAGTATCTAATGACGTGCTTTCTTAGTCGTCTGTGACTTTTTTCTTTGTCAAAATATTTGGGACAAATGTGGGCTATATTTTCTAAATCACACCCTAACTTTTTTTAAGAGGACCGAATAAAATAAAAAACGATCACTTGCGACCTCGTTTTCGTACGGAAATCCTTGGGGTTTTCCATAGAGATTTGTCAACAAGTTTTTTTCGCAGGCCGATATACAAACGCTGCTCAAAACCGCTACGGCTGGGGTTCGATTCCTCACAAAGACAGTGTTACTTTTAGCGCGACAAGTAAAGCGAACAGTCGTAGCACCAGGGTGTGCGAACGCATCCGTGCCGGCATACTCTGCCGGCTGTAGCAGCTGATCTTGTAGTCCCAGCGGACCCTTTCTATCTTCCTAGGACAGAAAGGGTCACAGTTCCTGCAATAGAAATTGCCATTGATCTCAATTTTCGAGGCTCTGGATCTTTCGGCGCACGTTCAAGGACACTGAGAAGTACCCTGGCGCATTATTTTCGACCTCAGCGAAACTCCCAAACTAGAGTAAAGCGTGGTTTTGCAACTGTGGATTCACTGTTGTTGTGGGCTATAAAGAGGGATTCGATATCCTGATCTCAAGAAAACACATATTTTTCTCAGTAAAAAATTGTTATCTGACCTTAAAACTTGTGCGCCATAATTCATAATTTGGCCATTTATGTGATGCACCCTTTCTAAAAATAACGCCGTTTGCCCCAGTCGTGCGCCGAGATTTGAAAATTGACATCAATGACATTTCCTATTGTAGGAACTATGACTCTTGCTGTCATAGAAAGACCGCAAGAGTCATCTAGGACTACTGATCTTGTTTCTGACTGTCGTCGTCCCAGGTGACTCTTGCGGACTTCCCATACGCCTAATCACACTTTGGGTGTTTCGAATAAAATGTGCAAGAATTTTGCATTTCGAATGAAATGTAAGGTGGTAAAAAATTAAGAAATCATAGTGAAAGTAGCGCAAAAACGCTCATATTCAGAACACATGAGAAATTGAAACTTAAAAACTTCAATCAGTTTTTTTTTAATACAGTCGAACCCGGATGACCACGGTTATCACTTAATTTGAAGTGATTTACTTGGTCCCACCTTAAATTCATTGGTTTCTATGGACAGAAATTCGCATAACCTGAACATGCCTAATATGGATCCTGTTCCTGTATCATAAAGTTCAGCATTAGGTCCCACAGGCAACGTTTGCTGCATAGTCTGTTCGCGTAAATGAACTACTACTTAAATCGCAGCTTTGATAAGAAATTAACAATAATAACACGATGATCTTAGTTGTTTATAGTGTGACTTATTTGAGTTCGATTTTAGATGTAAATAGCGCGGACAAGAAATAAACATAATAATCATTCTAAAGAAGCAATAAAGCTATGCCTATTGACCGTATGAATGATTGAAAGCAGAGAGAGCACCCCCCCCCCCCTGTGGTGATATTGCGAACTAATAAGTTGTGTACACGATAGTCAACAAGTAGAAATCATTTATCGGAGTTAAATGTGAAATAACTAGTACAGATATAAAGCAAAACTTTATGCAGTACAAAATATGCAAAAAGATAAAGTACAACCGAAAGGAAAAAATCGCATCATTGCGGGCTCTTATTTGAGACTCAATTTAAAACGAAGAATTCATCTTGCATTGCAAATGAGCCTAATGCAGCATTAGTTTTGCAAAAGGGCAGGTCTTATTTGAGAAAAAAATGAGATTATATCGACCAACATCCACGTAACCAAGTACTATCTGATTTAACTTCTGGCACGGGCGGTGCCCTATCCTTCCTCTGTTAGCCCCAGTGAGTGGCAAGGGGGGCATTTCACCAGTAATTTCTCTGCCCCATCCCTGTGGGTTGGGGAAATCTTAAGAATACGCTCAATGATTTCTGTTCCGTGCATGTCTTAAGAGTAGACCAATCGGAATTTCTTTCTTTTTGGTTCTTTTACTATGTCTTCATTCTTCCTTCTTTTTTCTCCGCTTGTTCCTTTGACAAGTGGTGCGTCCTAATATTGCCATCGTAGTTGCTAAACGAGATGGTAAACACCAAACATATAAACAAACAAACCAGTTATTTCAAGTGAATGCTTGACATACCCTTTCTTCAAGCAGCATTATAGGTTTTTACCGTTTAACTTCGTAAATATTAACAATCAAAGATGGCGGCCATTGAGACCTTGAAATTAGGTCAAGATCAAAATAAAAAGAACTTGTACCCAATCAGTATAATAGATCATCAATATACCAGATATAATAGGAAACGGATTATCAGGATATGAGTAAAAGCCGGCGAGAGACGGACTGGCAGGCGGACGGATAACATACATACCTGACATTGAACAGAATGAATTGTGAACAGATTATTAAATAACAAATTAGACGAATCGGTGGCAGCTTTACCATGACGGCATTGATGTCGGAATAATAACCCAAACGAAGTTAAAAAATACTCAGCCAAGTAAAATATCAAATGATACCTTTGAACTAATAAGAAAAGACGGAAATGTAAAAAGAAGAAGTTGCGTTTATATTTATATGAAAAACATAAAACCTTTTGAAAGGTTGCCAGTGTTAGAAGGCGAAAACTGTGAACAGTTTGTAAAAATCTATGACCTATTAAACTGCCAAGGAAATATATCGCATGTGTTTATATGAAGCATATAACCTTCCGCGCGCAAACAACCAAATGCAGAAACAACACATCTCAAGGGGTATGGATCAATTGAGTGTAAGTTGAGGCAAATGATAAAGGGACCAGCGCAAAATGTTTGTACTCTTGACAAGAGCTTTATAAATCTGAATAAATTCTACCAACCTGTAGAAAGAATTACCACTACACAGCTTGGAAAATACGGATAAGAAGTCTTCATCATGCATTCTAACCTGAACCCAAAATCTGCCAAAAGAAGAAACAAAACAAGATTAAACTGCATCTGGGCCACAAACGAAACGTCAACCCATTATAAGAACATATCTTAGAAGTTTCTATACAACACCCCAACTTGTTCGGATAAGTTCAAAATCTTTGAGGAAACAATGACGCAGTGTTTCAGTTAGCATACTAGCACAGTTTTAATTCTATCACTTTCACAAAAAGAAAAAAAAAAAGACAGAACAAAACAAAAAAGTCATTAAGCACCAAACCAAAGAGTGGACTTGGATTTCCATGTGAATTAAAAATTGTCGTTAGGAAAACTAGCAAAAGCCAAAGGGTAATGACATTAGGCACAAACTTTCATGATATATCCACCCCTTGTCGACTGGTGTACAGGTTTTGTGTTCCAAAAGACAAATTTATCCCTATGATTGGAATTATGCATGGCGTTGCTGCTGAGACAGGCTTAGAAATAAGGATCAGCTGCTAACAGCTAAGTTGCGGGTATTTGTTACATGTAGGAGCTGATTTCCCGACTGCCTACGAGCCGAGCACGAAGTATTGTCTTACTGTCAAAGGTGGTAATATCACTGTCCTGAGTGGAACCGGCGTTAAGTTTTAATTTAAAACAAAAAACAAAAAAAGATGGGAAAGGGCGGTAATGCAAATGACATTTCTCAACTAAAAGGCTATTCGTGGCAAGACATAAAGCAAAACATTGAGAAAAAAGAAAAATGGATAGTAATAGAGGGACATGTATACAACGTATCAAACTGGATGAAAAGACACCCGGGTGGTGCGCGGATTATTGGTCACTTCCTTGGACAAGACGCCACGGTTAGTTATTCTTACATTGTAGTCCCAAGTTTTCTGTCAAATTAACACTTGATCCTACCGTTGTACCCAGTCAGAAGGGCCATGGTTGGAAGCTACTGAGCATTGATTTCTCCTTTTATAGTTTTCTATTGAAGAATATGTGAGGATTAATAATTTTTTAACACTATTCTGTTACGGTTCATTGTAGAGAACCGTAACACCAAATTAAGTTATATTGCAATAAAAGTTGTATAACTGTACACTTGCCCTGAGCCTAAGAACCAGTAATTGCAACGAGTTTTCTGTTGCAACTACGGCAACAAAAATTAGTTATAACCTACTGTTAGCTGTTACCTGGAGTTATAAAGGAGTTGTAACGAGGCCGTTCAGGAAAAATAACTGACTATAATGAGCTAACATGTAGGGCCAAATGAGTTTCATGACCTTTCAGTGTTTTCTATGTGTTCGATGTGTAGCTTCCCCACTGACAGCGGGAATATGTTCTCTGTTGGACCTAGTTTTTCTGTTACCACATAACAATTTAACTGAACAATAAATGTTAAACCTGTATTACAGGCATATACTGATTATTTTGTTGCAGGAAGTATGGAAAGCCATGCACAACGATAAAGAGAAAGTTACCAAGTACCTCAAGCCATTACTAATCGGCAAAGTTGAAGATGTGAAATTTAACTATTCCAAACAGGTATTCTGCAGACATAAAGAGGTGGTAGTTTCGTTATTGTCCAACAGCCAACCTGTACGGCGGTTCGGTCTGTTATGTATAACACCTGTTTACTCTACAGATCCATTAGGAATTCCGCGAAAATAGTACTCATAAAGAGAGGTGCTGCTTTTAAAAATATTTATCCATTCTGTGTTAGTTCATAGCAGTTGGATCTCATCAGAGGTCAGCTGTTTTATAACAACGGTGGTAGTTTGGTTGTACTGTCGTTAGAGAAACACAGAGGTAGGTGTCAAATTTCAAATAAGATACAATGCCGGTGCTGTTTTGAAGAAGCAAGCTTTTTTAAATTCTTTAACTTTTCTTGGAATCAACTATAATTGCCACTGTGTAAAAATAAAGAAAATGTATTAACGATTGTTAAAAAAAAAATATAATAAAATACGGGGACACCGCAGTTTCTTTGGGAGTGAAAGAACTTCAGAATGTTGGCTTAACGTTTATTTTAATCGTGTTACAAGTATAATTCTAGATTTTTGTGGAACCAACGTTGTGTTAAATCTTTTGCAAATACTTTTAACATAAAATCTCTTCCAAATATGCAATTTTTACGGCTCAAATAGTCGTGATGTTCTTTATTCTTAGGTTTTGGGTGTTACGTTGGAGAGGTGTACTGTCCCTGGACGTCATTTATGATTATTTTGTTGAGCATAACTGGCCTATGAACTGCAGTTGGCTCTGGAAAAAGAAAGTCACTGCTATCCAACTCTGCACCAATTATGTCTGAAATTTTAGAAAAATTAGATTTTTCTTTATAGGGTACAGTCAAGGAAGACTTCGAGAGATTGAGAATCACTGCTGTTAATAATGGATGGTTCAAAATAAACCCACTGTTCTTTATAGCACATTTAGGTAATATTTTTTATTACCCGACTACAGACTTATGCGTGTAACCATGGTAAACAAAAACTTTAAAATTAGGAGAGTGTATCTGCATATCATTCATGTGTTCCCATCAGACACTGGTAATTATTTATAAAAACAGCACAGTGCTGTTATGGTGAGTCCGTGGCGTAAGGGCCCTGGACGTAAGGACGTTTTCCTTTTTTCCGCATTCAAGAAAATATTATATTATTGCGGTATTAGATATTTGCTTAACTTAGTTAAAGAAAATGTGCTACGAGTTAAACAAGCAGGAAATGGCACCAAGGCGAAATCAGCTGCTTTGTTTAAAACTGTCATATAAGTATGTCTCAAGGTACTTTTTAATCTCTTAGAGGTAAACAGAAGTGGATATTATTGGTGATTATAATTGAATTTAGCTTATGAGTTGTTACTAGTAGATTCATCAAAATATGTAGGCTTTTTAACACCAACGGGTTGGGTGCTAAACCACAAATTAGTTTATAGCAATTATCTATTTATCGAACTCTTGCAGCCTTCGGTCGCAGACGACGATCATTTCCACATAATATGGAATATACAAAATAATCTTGCAATTCTTTTGACATGTCGAGTAGGTCTCTGTTGTCGACTCCACCATAATAAAGATAAAATGTTTGTGTACAAGTGAATTTTTCTGACATTTAAAAATAGGATTGATGACGAACCCAGAAATATATAAATCGTTAATTTCCAATCGCCAACCATATTTACTGTGTAGCTCGAAAGTTTTTCACTTTTCCAAAGTATATTCTATTTTGATCTTAGAACAGAAGCCCTTGTGCTCTGCTAAATAATGATTATGTTCAGGAATTATTAACCTTTAAAAAATTTAAGAAGTGTTTTTATTTTTCTTTTTTTTTGTTTGTTCGTTTGTTCAGGTCATATCATAGGTTTGGAGCTTTTTGCCATGTCCCTGTTGTACTACTTCGGTACTGGCTGGTTGCAGTGGGTCATCGCCGGATTCATTCTGGCCACTGCTCAGGTTAGTACCCTTTCTATGTGATCAACGTAAATACCAGGATGTAGGGATGTATTTGGAGTACATCTTGCAAACAAAAATTGGTAATTCTGATCGCTTAACTGTATCATTTGGGCTGATTGATGTTGGTTCTGTAAATTATTCTTTCTGCTACTATAGTATTGGACAGATATGTGTGATGAAAATGTTTAAAATTGATCTTAAACGTAAAAGGTAAAATTAAAAATGTCAACTTTTAAAATCTTAAAATATGCGATTGACTTGAACATTGATTTTTATTGGTACCTCAAGGGACACTTTAATAAAATTATGAGAGATCGTTGTGAAATCTCGGTATGCGAAAGTATGAAACTTTAAACTTTGGCGCATAAAAATCAGTATGCCGTGTTTGATAAATTTTGTTATTTTTCTTAACTGTCTCCTAATGAAAACACCCTATTATTTAATTTAGGAATGTATCAAGCAAATAAGAAAGTAGATATTTTTTACTTGGCGAAATGAGGTACTTCCGACACAGTGAGTCTATTCCAAAATAGATTACCATAGAGAAATGGCCGTAAAACTTCTATGATACCCTTTATATATCAGTGAGACTGCGCGTCGTGAGTCTGTTCCGGAATACACTCACCGAGTCTAAAGTGCCTTATGTCGCGCACGGAAAAATATGTTATGTTGAATTCCCCTGCTCAGGTTTAGTTCGAAGGGCTGAATTACAAGATACACTAAAAATAAACGAATATACAATTGTACAGCATAAAACAAAAAAAATAAATAAAATAAAATTAACATTAAGCCTCTACAAACAACAAAATCTTAAATTGCTTTTTAAAAACAGTGATTGCGGGTGCAAGCCTAAGAGAAAAGGGAAGTCTATTCCATAAAACAGGCGCACAATTGTCAAAAGTTCTTATTCCCTACTAAGTTCTTATCTCGTGCTATTTTCTATTTTCCACCAGTAAACATTTATCCGATGATTGGAGACGGCGACTAGGTTCGGTATTGACTAGAAGATTTGACTTATAGCTAGGACTAGAATTATTGAATGCTTTAAAAGCCAATGTAGTTCTTTAAGAATGCCAGAAATGTGGTGAAATTTTTTTTAATCTGTAAAATAATTCTAGCAGCCATATTCTGCAAACGTTGAAGTCTGTGTATTTGATATTTCGGTACCCCAAAAATAATCCAATACAATAGTCTAACCGGGACATGAAAAATACCACTCCGCTGCCCTGTGAGATAGACATTTTCATATTTTACCCATGCGTTTTAAATAAAATACAAAGGAACTAATTTTCCTTTTGATAAAAGGAACCAGTGAGAGAGAAAAATTATCAAAACTCAAATTATCTTAATTCATATTTGCTTGATACATTCATATTTTGAAAAAAATAAATAAAGTTGTACGAGTTCCTTGTATCTGCCCGAGCCAAGAAAAAAAGATTGGGGATGTCACCATTTGCTGCATTTGCCTGAGTTGTCTTACTGCTTTTGCCTGTCTTTTTTTAACAGAATCCCCTTTTAAGTAACAGTTGTGTACAGGTTTTACTCAGTGATTTAACTGATATAAACATAACTTTTGCCTTTGTGAAGCCATCCCGCCGTTGTTTTTAAGCTAAGCTTATAGAATCGATAGGCAATACAAGTAAAGAAGAATGGTAGAAAAGTGTGGTGTAATCGAATGTATTCCTTTCTTGAGTACTGGTAGTTCTTTTTTTAAATTAATGTCTTTGGAAAAACAGGCAATGCAATTTGTCAGATTCCGTTGCTTCAAGAATAAGATCGCAGTATATTGTGTCGTTATGGACTAGATTAGAATCTTCGTTTCTGAGAATATTGAAAACCCTCTTCAAAAACAAAAATTGCCAATAAAAGTTCAATTTTATATAAGCCTGTAATGTTGATTTCCTGGAGGAAAAAAAAGAGCCCGTTAGCGCCTCCACTGTCCTCGGACACTCTTCTTGCATGTAGGCCCAGGCTGGCTGGTCACAACATGATTACGGCCATCAAAGTGTATTCAACAGCAGCCGCCTGAATCACATCGCGCATCATTTCGTTATAGGCTTTATCAAGGTAATTTAGTGTTTATCAGAATAAGCTGTTGACTGTATATTGATGAGCTGGTCTAATGTGCACGGACAGTGTCATATCGTGAGGTTAGAAGTAATCATATGTAAACACAATTACTACATGTATGTGTAATGCATAGCCCCATGTAATGCAAGTTTGTGTTCACGTTTGGAATGTGTTTTTTTTTTTTAATAAAAAACGTACTTTTAAACAAGGCTGACTTTAAAAGGGGTAGTTTTTAAAAATAGTTAAGAGGCTAGTTAAACTAGTTGGAAGCTAGAAAAGCTAGTTTTTCATCCTTTTTTTGTAACGAACCACCTCATACACGTGTGTTTGTTTATATATAGGCCGCGTCTAGTCACTGGTGGAATTTCCGCCATTTTCAACATCATGCAAAGCCGAATGTGATACGAAAGGACCCGGATGTATCAGTGCCCTATGTCTTTCTTCTCGGCGATAAAATGCCTGTGTCGTGGGCCAGAACGAGGAAGGGCTTCCTGCCTTACAACCACCAACACAACTACTTCTGGTTTCGTGAGTGATCGCAAGTTTTCACAATTCACGTTAACATAATATTTATTTGAAAGTCGATGGAAAATTATATACTTTATCAAGCTATACGTACATGTAGCCATCCCACCGTTAAATTATACGTTCGTGCGGAATGCAAAAATATAAAATTCAGTCTGTGGCTGTATCCATAAAAGATAGCTACACATTTAACTGCGCTGCTAAAAAGCGAGGATCATCGGATCCATGCTGTTCACATAGATAATGTTTGGGTGGATTTATTTTGTTAAACAGATCAAATTTATCAATTTACTTTCGGACGTTCTAGTTGCTAATCGAGCAGTTAACGGTACAGTTACAATAAAACCGCATTCGGAAAATACGGGCAGCCAACTGCTGAATGTTGTATTTGTGTAGAATCAGTTATAAAATAATGTAGTTGTGTCCGTTCGCAACTACCAGTATCCAGGTTCCAATTGCAGCGATATATATATATATACTGGGAAACTTTCAAGTTTCCAACATGTGAGATTTTTTCAGTTAAAGTATTCTCAAAAATATTTGCAGTTAACGATTTAATTTAATTATGAAGAATACATAACTATCCCAATAATTTTGGACCAACGTCTGTTTGTGTTGCAGTGGGGCCTTCCATTTTGCTCACCATATACTTCCATTATGAAGTGACGTTCTTTGTGTTCAAGCGACGGGACTGGTTAGATTTGGCTCTGGTGGCTGCAATGTTCACGCGCTGGGATTTTATGTATCGGCAGACTTGTGGCTTAAGCCTTGGGGCTAGTTTTGGCTTGTACATGTTTATGAGGTCAGACACGCAGCTTTTTGGAATTACATGGATAACTTTGTAGTACACCTTAGTCATTTTCTGTTTTGTACAGTAAAACCGTCGTTAGGGAACACCTGATTAGTGAACCCTGTTGTCTCGAATTTCTACCTTTCGTTGTGAAATGCACCTGACTTTGGTGAACACCTCTGTCAAGAGGGTGTACATTTTAACGGGCTTTGATGGACGTTAGACGTTAGTTTGTGGAACATACATTGGTCGAGAAGTATTTAAAGAAACAGCCACTGTATTGGTTCTTCAAATTTTATGCAGCCAAATCCCATTGAAAGGAATGGGAAGAAATCCAATGACATTAATTAGCATTGTCATTGCCACTTCTGAATCAGTATACATTTATATGAGAAGTTCATTTCAAAGGTTTATAGAAAGTTGGTGGTTTACCATGGTAACGCAGATGAATCACATTCCCATGGTGATCGACGACGATCACGATGACGATTGGCTGACACAACAAACCATATCCACATGCAATGTGGAGCCAGGGCTCTTCAATGACTGGTTCACCGGACACTTAAATTACCAAATTGAACATCAGTAAGCTTCTTCCTTGCACTCTAATGGTTTGTTTAGAAATTTACACAAATAACTGAGAGCGTCAGGTTTTCGCCATAAAGTAATTTTCTTAAGTTTTGAATGTACAGTTCTCTTGAATATCTTTGTTGTCCAGTCAGAAAATCTACGGTTGTTTTGAATATATCTTGGTTGTTCAATCATAGACCAGTCTCGGATGTAATTAAAAATAAATAAATAAAAAAACTTCATGTAGAAAAGAAGAGCGTGAAACATTTTTATTTTCACTGCGTAGTTTGTTCCCGACAATGCCGAGGCATAATTACAGCAAGGTGGCTCCACTTGTGCAATCGCTGTGTAAGAAACACGGCAAGAACTACACGGTGAAGCCCCTAGGCACAGCCTTCGTCGATATCTTCAGGTACAAGGACGATCACTGTTCCAACTGACCTTTATTATGCCAGTTTTAACAAAAGTGTAGCAGCTTAAATCTTATAAACAACAAGCATAATACCCGTGATAATGAGACAGTAAACTGTCAGTGATTACTGTTAATTAGTTGACGATCCTTCGAACACGATTTCATTCTTATTTTGTTCCATCACTATAAAATTCTTTTGATTTAATATATATGCAGTGGAAATTATTAAGACCTTGAATTTGTTTATTTTAAACGTTATATTTGACTCGGTTCTGTATTTGTTTTGTTTTGTTTTTTTTTCCAACGTTTGCGTTTCCCCTTGCCCCCCCCCCTCCCCCAGAAGAATTTCAACCAAAATTTATTAATTTATTCAGCAAAAAATTAAGTGTTATTGTAATACTTTGATGTTATTTTCAGATCACTGAGGAAATCAGGGCAGTTGTGGTATGATGCTTACTATCATACTTAAGAATGGCTCTTTAGTCACCAAGTGCCTATATCGCTTATTTGCAAATGGAGAAGTCGACAGCAAAACAATGATTTTATTCAAGTGAATGGTGTGAACACAAACTCTTGTTAACTTCGTAGAGTTTTTAAGTCTTAGTGGTTTTTTTATTATTTTGTGTTTTTTTCAGTAAAATTGTTGTATAAAATTATAAGACGATGCTTTAAATGTGTTTCTATGTGAACATTCTTGCAACTGTCACAATTTGTAAGCAAGTTCTTAGAGCCACGTGATCGGCATTTTTCGCAGTTTTTCTGAAAAGAAGTCATTTTTCAAGCAAGTTATTGGCGCCATATGATCGGTACTTTTCGCAGGTTTCATCTGAAAAGAAGCCAATTTCTCTAAAAAGAAGTCAGCGTGTTCTTCCCTTATACTACGTGTGCTTGGTTTTTATCCCTGACAGTTAACTTCCGTACGGCTTATTCCATCGCATTGGTTAAATGTGGCCAAGCTCCTGCGTTAGTTAGTTTTACAAAAAGTAGGAATTTTATTTTACCCTGTGTGAAACTGTAGAAAACAATGTAAAGAATGTTTTGTGTGTTATACGAGAATTTATACCCAAGATGTAAGGATGTGAAGGGCGTATGGGGTAGGGCATATGAGGCACCCTCCCCCTTCCCTCTAACAAGACCAGTGCTTATTGTTGTATTTTCTTTTATGTATTGTATTACCCAAGAACACGAAGTTAACGTATTCGCGCATTAACCTTCTACTTTCTATTTTCGACGATCTCATTATACACTTTGTCTAGCATTTGTTTACTTTTTTCTCAGCAAAGATCTGTGTAAACATTTCTCCTGTGTTTCTATGTGAATATTCTTGCAATTGTCACAATTTGTAAGCAAGTTATTGGCGCCATATGATCGGCACTTTTCGTAGATTTCATCTGAAAAGAAGCCAGTTTCTCTAAAAAGAAGTCAGCGTTTTCTTCCCCTATACTACGTGTGCTTTGTTTTTAGCCCTGACAGTTTACTTCCGTACGGCTTATTCCATCACATTGGTTAAATGTGGCCAAGCTCCTGTGTTAGTTAGCGTTACAAAAAGTACGAATTTTATTTTACCTTGTGTGAAACTGTAGAAAACGATGCAAAGAATGTTTTATGTGTTATACGAGAATTTATACCCAAGATGTAAGGATGTGAAGGGCGTATGGGGTAGGGCATACGAGGCACCCTCCCCCTTCCCTCTAACAAGACCAGTGCTTATTGTTGTATTTTCTTTTATGTATTGTATTACCCAAGAACACGAAGTTAACGTATTCGCGCATTAACCTTCTACTTTCTATTTTCGACGATCTCATTATACACTTTGTCTAGCATTTGTTTGTTTTTTTTTCTGAGCAAAGATCTGTGAAAACATTTCTCCTGTTTTCGTCATGTGTTGTTGTTCATTATTTTTATACGTCTTTATAGCTGCTATTGTTTTAAAGCGTTGTTAAGAATTGTTATTCTGGAGTGATTTATTTTAAGATCGAACTTTTCGAGTTGTTTGTTGTGGTACACTCCAGGCTCTTTCCGGTGAACACTTCTGGGACCGCACAAAATGTTCAGTATAAAGAGGTCTTCATTAATGAGCGCTGGAGTACGCAAGTTAAGGATAGAAATCGGATAAAGCTGATGATCGGTTATTCAGCGGAGGTGTTCGGTGACGGAGGTTGGACTGTGTAAATGTTACAGTGAACCTGTCGAATCAGAGACTTTAGAAAGTCATTGAACCTGTGAAATCTGTGGAAGATTTCGTGCATCCTGTTGTTGCAGGTGACAAACACCATTAAACTATGGTCTGAGACAGTTATAGTCTCCGGATTTTGACATTGTCTGATAGACCCTTTGCTAATTGTGCTTTTTCTATTACAAGCGTTTCAAAATAGCTTAAAGAACTTGTGTTGTTGGAAAATTAACCGAGCTACTTCTCTGTAAGGTTTTGGGTGACTAAGCTTGGTATGTGGCATATATTTGTGGTTAAGACACATATTTAAACATTGAGAATTTTCATTGTTATTTAATATTACAAACATTATTTTCTGAACAGTGCATGTTCAAATGTTTAATTTCCCGTAAGCTCGCCTCATTTGACAGATTCACTGAAAATTTCAATCTCACTGGTTTGACAGATTCACAGTAATACACCTACCTATATATATATATATATGGCATTAACAGTGACGTGTATTTATGGATTAAATTAGTATCAGCTCTGTTATTTTTAGTGCCAATTTACGTAAGGCCAGTGTAGAGCAGTTTTAGGACTTTATTATCGTATATTTCATATCTTTTGAGTGACTCGATTTGCGCTACACAACGGAAAAAGGTGTTTAAAGAAACGATACCAGTTTTTTAAGTCATGCTTGTTAGGGTTTGTTATTATGTTGATCCAGTATTGAGGGAGGTTTTGTTACTTTTCTTTGATGTATTGGTTACAGTTTTATACACAAAATCAATAAAAAAAAGTAGACTGCAACTTTATTTTATTTAGATGAATTTTCAATCCCGATATTCCAAAAGGAGGTAAATAGTAAGATCCAATAAGATCACTTATACAGTGTCACGTGATGTGTCAGTATGTGTTGCTTGGAGGAGTCTCGTGATCAGCACGGCGTGTACTGTATCCGTGACTAGGCACAACTCACGTTGTGGCGTATGTCCCCACAGGTTGATTAAAACAGCCAGACATTCTGGTGCTGACTTATCATATTCACTGAGTTGTTTGTTGTGGAAATATCACAGTATATTTACCCTCCAGTTAGAACGGGACCCTTCGGCAAGCCTACTGCGCTGAATTAAGCAGTGACACAAGAACTGCCACGCGCACCGCACGGGTTCACGTATCCTTTTCCAAGGAAGACGACAGCGTTGAAATGCGATAATCTGGATACACTAACAGATCATTTTCCTATGGTATCTCCATGTATTGGATATTTTCCCTTTCATGTTTCAGTAACCACCTTCTTACACGCATCTCCTGAAACACAAATATACATAAAAATAAGAGTTCCTATGTTTTCGTATTAGACTGTTTTTTTTTTAAATTATTAACACTTGACAAGCCTTTGGCTTGCAAGAGTTATATGAATTTGTGCGAGCAAAATTCGTCTTTTTTTTTTCTTCTTGACACTTTTTCCGATTTTTTGTGTCTTCTTCTCCTCTGACACTACGGGCCCTACGACCATGAAACTTGGGACTTATGAAGAGTTTGATCTGAACATGTGCATGTCACTTTTTATTTTCGTCTTTTATTTCGTTTTCTATGTTAAAACGCCATGTGAAAAGAGTGTATTTTTTGCAAGTAAATGCGTAGCATTTAACCCACACCACACACAGTTGCACAGTGAGCTTTGTGTGAGCTCTCACTGCGTAAATAGCTAACACGGAGTATGCTAGATCAGTCAATAACACCTTAAGTCAACAGAAACCAAACACTACTCGGCTTATAAGACGTATTCAAGCTGTGTTGTTTGCAATATATTATTCAAGAAATAATCCATTGAAGGAAGTATTTTTGCGTTTTAATTTTTGTCAAGTTTTTAACATTTCGCTAGCGGAATGAGCTTCTCGTTTACTTATTTTTTTTAATGGATGTGCGTTAATTTTGAATTTCAGGATAAATTATCTGACCTCAGCCTTTGCTTAGTTGAGCGAGAAGTCAATCCCCCACTTACAACTCCATACCGGAATTGAATCCTGGACCTCCGGATTAAAAGACCAACGCTATAACGCTATCTCGTTGGTTCTCAGATTCAACTAGTTAAAAAGTTAAAGTGGACAGAACGAAAAGTGATTTCCCCGGCTGAGTGCATCAAGTGGTTTTATTTTCAAAATTAATGTGTGAGCATTTATTTAAAAGTACTGTGCATAGATCTGAACCCATATATATATATTCTTTCATTGAAATGGGTATGTTTTACCTGTATTTTAAAGTGTGGAATACATCTGGGTGATTTCAGTTCTTCTGCCGATAAGTGCTTGGGCTGTATCACATAGCAGATCATTAGTTCCTGCGACAAACAGAACGCGAAATTTTCAAGCACACCCCTATCAAATCTTGCTTAAGACTCCACCTGGAAAACGTTCTCCGCCTCCTCCCCCAGCCGACTATTACACTAATACCTACCATACAGGATTAAAACTGCACAACCACGCTTGTTGGCACTGGTTCTAGTTTAGCGTACAACCAGCAATAAAATAAAAAATGGTTGAGGACGTTATTCTGTACAAATATACGGCGTTTAGATGAAAATGGGGATACGGGTAGCTTTCCAAATTTTAGTTACGTGCAAGCTTCGATAGATCACCAAAAAATGCCAGAACAGAAAGTAACAGCAACACTATATTTTTTTCGCTGAAATGCTTATTGCCTCGTCAACTTGCAATACCTAACTTTATTGCATAAAGAATGACCTTTGAAGCTTGTTCGGTAATTCGGTTTTGCCCGGCGAGAGAAGTCCATGTCAGTGTGCGGTGGGAATCGGTGTTTATTTCTTGCAGTGACTCACCATCAACCAACCTCACCATGACCACGTAAGTCGAATGATAAAACGGCGGTCCTTCTTTATATATTACTGCGCAACATATCAATAAGTCAAGACTTTATAATACGAACATAAAACATCTGAACACATTATATTACTCAGACTTCAAACATGATCAATAACAAATTCAAAGGACAAATTCAAAGTTCAACAGTCTATTACCTAGTCTTAATGCAGTCTTATCGAACGCCTTGTC
Source organism: Protula sp. h YS-2021 (assembly GCA_949752745.1). Taxonomy (NCBI): domain Eukaryota; kingdom Metazoa; phylum Annelida; class Polychaeta; order Sabellida; family Serpulidae; genus Protula; species Protula sp. h YS-2021. The sequence goes on along the minus strand of OX457025.1, from coordinate 91,529,225 downwards.
AATTCACAATTAGCAGATATTGACTTAAATATCCATGGACTTCTGCGTTCTGATCAACATTGAAAAATTACTGACTTGGAAATCGGCCAATCAGATTGCAGCATTGGCTCAAATTATGAACTAACTGCATATAAGCCATGATCCATGTGAACAGCCAGTTCCACCTACCAAAATCACCACCAAACTTTATCCCTGGCTTCGGTACCCAACCCTTGCTCCTAAAGTTGTGATAGGCGATGTAACTTTGGAGAAAATTGGACTGTCTCTCACCAAACGTTCTCCACATCTCACTTAGTTTCATAGGTTTCTAAAATGTATTAACATACATTCTTTAACACGCGACGTATTTAAACTTGTAAAGACCTATATATTCTTGCTGTTTACATGATATCATGAATCTAACAAAATAAAAAATGCAGTCTCATCACATTAAAATTTAAAGAAAACAAATGCCTGCTGGCATTCTAAGAAATTCGAGAACCACACACATTTTTGTTTTGAGAATAGACATCTTGCACGTAGAATGTTTGTTTTACGCATCAACAAATCTTAACAGAAAGTGAGACGCGCATTTTCTCATTTTTTTTAGTCAATGAAAGTAAGCTTTTTAGGCGAGCTGTTTAGTGTCTCCAATCTGCCCCAAAATAAAAACACTTGAAAATTCCAAAATTAAGTTGTAAAATTAGTTAATTTATATTGCGACCTACATGGATTATTCCTTTACAGATTACAATGAAGTGCTGACTTACTTTGTTGTTATCTAATACCACCAAGCATCCGAGACCGTAACTCAAGAAAAATGCCTGTGTAAGAATAAAAAGAAAAATAACAGACTTACGCATACTTACTTTAAAAAGTACTGTATTGTTTAACGAAAGAATTTACTCTCATTCTGTTATAGAGGTAAAAATGATTCTGAGATGTATTTCAAAATATTTAAAATGAAGACAAATGCATATTATTGAAACAGCCCTTAATATTCTTTATCTTTGAGACATGCTGTCTAATCGAAAAAAAAAAACCGGATAGCAGCTGTCTTTCTTTAGAAATCGGCCAATGCAATCAACCGTTTATATAGAAACTTCAAGCCCATTTAACGCTAGCCAGTAACTTGATATGCTTTAGCATCATTCTACACTTTTACTGTAAAACAATTAGAAAGACGACATCATTACTTCTTCAAAAGTTAAATGCAGTGTCTCCTTCAGAAGAAAGGGGTTCCTTTTCACAGCTGGTTCCCATTTTAATCTAGACCGGTCCCCAGGCATTTCCGTATCGCTCTCATCGGTGTCATTTACAACAAACAGGGAACCATCTTCATGGTCCGATAAACAGCGCGGATCAATACCAGCCTCGTTTTCAGCATCACCTTTCTCGCTAACCGCGTCATTATCTGTACATGTTATACGAGCCAACTTTGTCATGCTGAATTGCACATTTTCCACACCTTGAGGTGATGATAAATTCTCAGCTCCCGATGTCAGTTGCCCTTTTTCATGAACTTTTTGATTCGTGTCATCACTTTGATCAGTTTGCTTTGAGGCAGAAACACCAGACGCTCCATTTACATGGTCGACTCTACACAACCCACTCGTATCTGACCCTTTAAGATAACAACGTGTATTCTTTGCCTCATTTGTAAACATATTAGAACCGTGAGGTAGTCGTAAGTCTCGCGAAGAGATTATATCTGAATCCATTTTTTCACCAATTCTAGGTATTTTTGTCAAATCCAGAGATCCTTCCGAGTCCTTGCTCTCATTTCGTTCGTAAGCGAACGACTGCTGATGTTCAGCGACAGAGGCGGTCTCAGAACTGCCAACGCCCCAGAACGCAGCCGATTCTTCTTCAGTAGCCTTCCCCCACGGGTCCTCCACTTCCGGTATCCGATCTCCACACGGAACTTTTACTTCCGGTTCGGAATCACCCCACGGATCTTTTACTTCTGATGCGGAAGTACCCCACGGATCGTTAACTTCCGGTTGGAGATCATCCCACAGATACTTTGATCCCGGTACCGGAAGCCCTCGTTGACCTTCATCCACATGTGACTCATCACAATCATCCTGAGTGACCTTAAAGCCTGGCTGGCCATCCTCCACACGCTCCGACAACTGTGTTGGCTCCGTGCTTGATGACGCATAAGGGGCGGGGCCTCTGATTGGCAGCTTGTCAGTGGGGAGGTCTGGGTGGACATCAGCTTTTCCTTCAATGCACTGTTGCCATTTTAAGCGTCGAAGGTACCTAAAAACACCGTGATTTCACACCAAGTAACCCCAGATAATTTTCATAGATACGAAGATACACATTATTATTATTATTATTATTATTATTATTATTATTATTATTATTATTATTAATTAATTAATTAATTAATATTTTTTCGTTGGGGTGTGGGGGGGGGGGGGGTTCGAATGAAAATGAAAGAAGAAAACTCTGCATCCAACTTGTAATCGACGTAATATGAAGATAAAATAAACTGTTGTTATCTCTTGCTTTGATAAAAGTAGGGCAAAAAGTCCCCTAAGGGGCAAATTTTGTCAGTCTCGCCCCTCCACCTCTCTCCCCAAACTTCCTTAATGTAACGACTCACTTGCGCCTGCTGATGACCTTGAGCTGTCGACCTTCAAACTTCTGCCCTTTCCTGCTATAAATTCTGCGACCAGAATTCTGTGCAAGATCGTGACGTGACAAATTTCCCTTGCCAAAAAATCCCTAAAATGAAATTATTCCAGTTCATACCGGAACAGAAATACGTTGGCACTCTTATTTATGCAAATAAGCAACACAAGGCGAGTCTAGGCCCAACCCAACCCCCCGACCGAAACCCCCCCGGCTCTAACCCCCCCTGCCAACCCCCCCTGTCAACCTCCCCCCCCCCCCCCCCGACTAAAACCCCCCGGCGGCCTAAACCCCCCGACCCAAAGCCCCCCCCCCCCGTTCTCAAAGAAACTGTGTAATGATAATTTGTTATGGCGCTTCTTTTCGCACTCGTACGAAACATAGCCATTTGCCAGATTTTTTTGCTTTACGTACAAATGCCCTTGGTACAATATCTTTGGATTCCCTTTAGCAGATGTGATGTATATCATGATGGTAGCATGATTTTTCACAGCAATCTGGGTCACAAAAAATTACCCATTCAAGTGAATCACAATGGATGTAAGTCACATCTAACGCAAGAGAAATTGTAATTTTTAAACGCGACTGATCTCGCAAACGGCATATGAATTGCAATTTTTAATCTGTACATACTCATCAATCGTAAGGGCAATTGCAATTTCAAAAACTTAGTGCTATCATCAATGGATGTATGAAGTTTCTTTTATAATGATGATCAATTCCTTCAGTGGTTCGGAAATTGCAATTTCAAACGCCGTGTGGTCTCTTCAGTGGGCATTTTGAGGTGTAATTAACAACGTGGATGTATCGCAATTACAAAATATAAAATAGACCTGAGAACCGGGGGGTTTTGGGTCGGGGGATTTAGGCCGCCGGGGGGTTTTGACAGGAGGGTTAGGGCCAGGGGGGTTTCGGTCGGGGGGGGGGGGGTTGGGCCTGTTCCCACACAAGGCTACACATTTATACAAAATTAGACCATAAATAACCATCACTATTATACAGTGTAATTATAACGTACGATACATAAGAAGACCGGCCGGCCTATTCCCCGCCCCCTTTTTCCTCGAAATTTTTAGACCCTGCTGATCAGTTCTTTTTTATTAACGCTTGGAACTTCGTTCCAAGAAGTTATTGTTTTTCCTCGAATTGTGGAGGTGAAAGTACCTCTTTTTTTTCCTTTTTTTGTTAGTTTTTTGTTTTTTTTTTCACGCAAAAAAGTCCGCGTCAGTTTCCAGACATCTCCTCCGAAACGGCTGAAGCTAGAAGAATGAAATTTGGCACACTTAAAGTCGATTATGCGAAGTGGTGCTAAATGAATTTTTTATTGACCTATGACGTTATCATCTGCGTCTTGTGACGTCACGCAGATTTCATAGCTTAATATCTCCAAAACCGCTGGATCTAGAGGTTCGGAGCTAAATACGTCATGAGACTACTTTTTGACAAAGAACACCGTGATAGCACTATTTTTTACGTATTGCGTAATTCTGACGTCATTTCTACGTTTTCTGTTCCTGGTCGGTTTTAAAGCGGGATTTTTGCGCACAGTATACAGAAAGCTTAGTTGTATACGAATTGACGGTTAAAAGTAACTTTTAACTGCCAAACGCTCTGTAAAACGCCCCACCCCACCCCCAAAATACGTAAACAAAATACTGCCATCACAAGGTCAGCAAGTAAACAGATACTGTAGTACTCGCAGTAGCTATTTGCGTTATGTGTGCCAAATAAGGATAAGCATAAATAAGCAATGTTGCTGTAACTGGCTGATACAGAAAGGCTTCCATCACTGTGGGCATGCAATGCTGCCTTCATGGCACTCATACTGGAGTGTACTTAAGTGTTTTTTTTTCATAAAGCAGCCGACTGCGTTTTTGATTACAAAGAGAACAAGTTGCTTCTTAAATTTCACAGTCTTTTGCAAGTTATTTATTTGACAAAGCTGATTATAAATGCTGTTTGTCCTTGTGTTTTACAAAGTTCTGTGCTGGCTAAGGAAGAGCCACTCGAAAAGTAGGTATTCGTTGACTTAATAAAAAGTTTAAAATGCCATTGAAACAGGAATCTGTTTACAGTGAGTGTGTGTGTGGGGGGGGGGGGCAGGGAGTAGTTAGTGTTCAATTAAAGGGTTGAATGTTCTACGGGGTTATTCAAAATATGACTTTCTGGGTCACGGTCAAGGTCAAAAACGGGAGTTGACTTTTATCTCGAAAACGGTTAGAAATAGAGCGATTTGAGCTCATTTTCGACCCTTTGGGCCTAAACAACGTTACATAAGAGGTACCGCGGTTTCCTTACCTTCTGGGTCACGGTCCAGGTAAAAAAAAGGAAGTTGACTGTTATTTCGAAAACGGTTAGAGATAGAGCGATTTTGGAGTCATTTTCGACCCTTTGGGCCTAACCAACGTCACATAAGAGGTACCTCGGTGAACATGACCTTCTGGGTCACGGTCAAGGTCAAAAACCGGAAGTTGACTATTATCTCGAAAACGGTTAGAGATAGAACGATTTTGAGCTCTTTTTCTACCCTTTGGGCCTAACCAACGTCACATAAGAGGTAACTCGGTAAACACGACCTTCTGGGTCACGGTAAAGGTTAAAAACCGGAAGTTGACTATTATCTGGAAAACGGTTAAAGATAGAACGATTTTAAGCTCATTTTCTAGCCTTTGAGCTTAAACAACGTCACATAAGAGGTACCTCGGTGACCATGACCTTCTGGGTCACGGTCAAGGTAAAAAACCGGAAGTTGACTATTATCTCGAAAACGGTTAGAGATAGAACGATTTTAAGCTCATTTTCGATCCTTTGGACCTAAACAACGATACATAAGAGGTACCTCGGTTTCCTTGACCTTTGTCATGGTCAAGGTCAAAAAAAGGAGATTGGATCAAAGCAGCGATAACGAAGGGGTATTGTGTGACTTCGAGGTTTGTCACAGCTGAGCGAGTGTGGACATAAAACAAAAGGGACGCAGTAATTAGTGAACAGGTTATGCCTAACCATGGGAATGAAGCTCAATAAATCGCACAATATTGAAAACTCTCCATGCAAAAGTGTATTAACGATAAATTATATGTTTAACATTCTAACTGACTGCTTCCAAGCGTTAATTTCGTCACTAGGTGGCGAAATCGGTCTAGTTTACAATGTTTTTCTCCTCGCCTTAACTCGCATTAAATTGCAACGAAATATACCATTTTATGCAAGAAGTCCATGTCGCCACTGTAACAGACTTCGACATGATTATCTATCAGCTGTCCCGTGTAATAGCACCACTTTTCATTGGCAGGTGCCACGCCGGTTATCGACGCTATCGGCACCGGAAATGGGGCTTCTCTTTCCTGAAAACATCTTTTCTTTTTCTTTGGTGCTACAAGTTTCTGGTGTGGGTTTTCCATCTTCTTACAAAATTGAGCTGTAAACAGAAATTGCGCTGGTCAAGTGACATTTCTTTAAAAAAATACACCTTATTCGTTGAAGCAAAATAAAGATATTTGTATTTTATTCATCTGGCACCATTTATATATATAAAAAGAAGAAATTCATCGAATCAAGTGAGATCCTTCCGATCGCTTGTATAGCGTAAGTATCACATTTTTCTGTTCTTTGTTTATATGAGATACTTTAAAAAAATCTGTCGTAAAAGACCTGCAGAGGCACACTGGCCAATGTTTGGCAGTTCACTGTTGTTGATTATGAACAGAACAACCATAGAAAGTGTTGGTTGCTTAAGTTATGGTGGCACGGTAGGTTCCGCCTTTAACGAACAACTTCGGCAGACTCAAACTGTGACAAATATGAATGCCATACGCCATATTTGAAAACAAAAATATTGTCTTCATTACACCTTGATTTCACAATGAAAATGTCAAATTCCACACGATTATGTTTTAATGTGTTAATTCACACACAGTCCCAGCGGACACTTTCTGTCCTCATGGGAAGACTGTAAGAGTTATCTAGGACTAATTAACACATAATATACGTTGTCTTACAAGTAAATAAATAAAACCCGCAGCGTTTCATTTCTGTTACAAAACAATAACGATTTCGAAAAATTAAGATCAAACATCGACAATTTTTATATTGATGACATAAACCACAAACCGTCATCGCTGGATATATGATTTAAAAAAATTACATATCTTCTAATAACTGTGCTCTACGCTGAGCAAGTGATTACAAAAACGGCACCAGCTGGGCATTGATTTCTTTGAAAGGACTGTAAACCTGACTTATAATAATAATTATTCCAACTGTTTAGTCTCACAAATCATATGTTCAACATACAAACTCTTTGCATTGGATGCTGCTTGTTAAATGCACTTCATGTCTTTTCTTTTCAACTAATCGTAGGAATCCATTTTGATTGTCACGATATGGTGTCAACAGGGGAATCTGAAATCTGGGTAAACAGAATCCGCTAGAAGCCAACAATAACGTCAAATCCATAACTATCCATCGGATGCTATTTGTGGAAAATCCTGTGAGCACTGAGCATCGTTTGGGTGACCTTGAAATCCAGAATGTAGATATACTATTCGCTTTAGATTGTCAATAACATACCTGTGCGTGAAAACAGTTTGCCTCTCATACTCAGCCACCCGGTCATTGGCTAACCTGCCCTGACTTTATTCTCCCTCAGCCCGTTGCCAATCTCTCCCAAGGAAATCTGGCAAACCCCCACCCTGCTCTGAGTCGCTGGGCACCCGTCTGTGCCCTCAATACAATTCGCATTAGTACAGATAGCACAGATGCACTATCGGCCATCACGAAGGGCGCATTAAAAGTGCGTCAGTGTCGGATGTTTGCTTAAAATAATGCTACTTTGTTTAAAATGTAACATTGAACTGTGCGCTCCGTATGTTAGCACATAAAATAACACACTTCCTTACGTTCTTACGGAAGTCTTCGCTCCTCACACGTACCCACAGCTCACACCCTTGCACCACAGACCTTTGCCGCGGTGATGTCACAATTTGCGAAGTCGGAGCGCTCGTCCGCGTAAAGAGCACTAAAACACTGTGGATTTTTCACGGACGCTAGTTATCCCTGTCCGCGCATTCCGGATTCCGACCTCTGCCCCACATTAACCTTGAAAGAACTGTTCCACGTTGCCAAGGCACAAAAGAATGCACCAACGGGACGCTTTAACCACACTGAAACACGCCGCTTTTGAGACCTACTTCAGACGCGCTCTGGGGGCAATTGGCCTGGAGAGTACCCTATATAGTGGACACATCCTAGCGTGTGGCCTCCCCCTTCCGCCCCCCCCAACTCAATCAAGAGTAAGGGTGACTGGATATCGGATGCCCCTGAGGAATTACGACTGCGTTGTTCAAAGTGTTGGGCGAGTGTGTAACAAAACCCAAATAAACTCAAAATAACACTGCCACAGTTAAGTTTGGGTATACTTTGGACACAATTTACAAGTTCAGTAAACCACATGTGTCTCTATATGTGTGAACAGATAAACTCTCCCAGAAAAATCTGGCATACCCAAACATTTGGTGTTATGTTTAATTCGTCATCTGGTTAGGGTTCACTCTGTTACAAGATGCTAAAAGTTTTAATAACGTAAAGGCCGTTTATTTTATTTCAGCCTTGTGTGTCAGAACCAATGGTTACAGAAGATCCAAATTGGTGCAATGAAATCGAACATCTTTTTTAGCTGAAACCAATTTTCATTCGCCAATGTCGCAAAATGAGGAATATTTGAGTCGACAGGGTTGCCAAATTTGCATCTGGTTTATTTTAGTGGAGTCGGAGTAAACATTTTATTGTACCAGTTATGATCTGCTCTCTACTGACAGGTGGTACAAAAAGCTTCACGTGGAAAGTTCTTGACCTGGCTGAATTTAATCAGTTCTTTGACTGGTTGACAGACGAGATTGTCGAGAAGCATAAGACTTTGATCAGGCTTATTAGACAGAAAGGCATGAATTCTTTCTCACACACTGACGTCACAAGAGCGGGTCAACCAATCAGCTGCATGGGATTTTTCCTTGAAACAGAATTTGTTTGGGGGCAGAAAGTAATTTTATGATTCTTTCTCGGCAAATCTGCATATTTCTCCCTCAAAAGAGGATTAATTACAAGTTCTTGTCAATGATTGCTATCCAAAGAAGCTCCTTTTTCAGACTGATTACAACAATACAGTACATATTCAACAAGTAGGTCAGTGAAACTGACTATGTCCCCCGCCGGCATACAATCGCTGTATTTGATTTTGTTAGGTTGGACTACAACCCTCAAGCAATTCGTATCATATTCAGGAATATATGTTAACAAACTCACTCAAGTGCTCAAAGACTGTGTGAATTTTCAAAGTCCAGCTGGGCCAATCTCCTCGGGCAGACATCGCTCATTTACAATACCAATTCTTGTTATAGCCCATACTACCTATGTGTAAACTATTTTGACAATCGATCAAGAAATGTAAGCTTGAGTGTGTTAACAAACTCAAGTGCTCAAGGAATGTGCAATTTTTTAAAGTCCACCTGGGTCAATGTCCTTTGGCCGAGCTATCTCATTTATAAGACTAACCCTTGTTATCACCCACACTACGTATGTGTAAAATATTTCGACAATCGTTTAAAGAATGTTGGATTCATGGTGTTAAACTCAAAGACTGTGTAAACTTTTTCAATTCCAGCTGGGCAATGTCCTCGGGCCGACATGGCTCATTTTTTTACAATACCAAACCTTGTTGGTTCCAATACTACTTATAGTTAAGATATCTTGTCAATCGATGCAGAAATGTAGGCTTGAGTGTGTTAACAAACTTATTCCAGTATGTAGGGTTGTGAAAGTTTCTGAAGTTCAGCTGGGCCAATGTCCTCGGGCCGATAGGGCTCATTTACAATACCGACCTTTGTTGGTTCCAATACTTAATAAATGTAAAAGATTTTAACAATCGATCCAGAAATGTAGGCTTGAGTGTGTTAACAAACTCATTCAACTGAGTAAGGATTGGGAAAATTTGTGAAGTTCAGCTGGGCCAATGTCCTTGGGCCGACACGGTTCATTTACAATACCGATCCTTGTTCGTTCCAGTACTACCCGTACATAGAATATCTTAGCAATCGGTCGAAAAATGTAGGCTTGAGTGTGCTAACAAAAAAAGGTGTCGACAGACAGACAGAGGGCAGGCAGACCCCCGAAAACTATAGTCCCCCCGGCGGGGCACTAAATAAGCCGAAATGCTTGGAAACAGAAAAAAATTCGAGTTATCGAATATTTCGAGTACCTGAATTTTCAAAATGGCCGTTAAAATACAATGTACACAATCACATTTCCCAATGACCTCCTTTAGGATAACAACAAGTTTGTCCAAGAACAAAGCCTGAGCTTACGAAAAGTGATGAGACGATAAGCCAACAGAGAAGTTTAGGAAAACCCAATCAAGTTTATGGGAACAGCCTGGAATTAATCCGGGATCCTTTACGTTGCAAGTGTAAAGACCACTGACCACAGACAGAGGAACATTGGCCTACTGTAAAAGGAGAAGGGGGAAGGGGTAAGCAAGGGCGAAGATTTTAGTAGTCTGTAGAGTACAGTCCAGAGCGTAGGACTTATTAATAACTCCATGGATCGAAGCTCGCGGTGCTCAGACCAAAGCGTATATTTACTTGACTTGCGTTGAAGCGCCTTTCACATTTCAGACCAGTACGCACGTTTATTTAACTTGCGTTGATGCGCGGTTCGAAGTTCGGACCAGTGCCCATGTTTTTTAACTTGCGTCCATGTGCGGTTCGCATTTCGGATCAGTACGCATGTTTGTTTAGCTTGCGTTGATGCGCGGTTCACTTTTCGAACCATTGCGCATGTTACTTTAATTTGCGTTGATGCGCGGTTCTGGGTTTAGACCAGTGCGCATGTTTATTTAATTGCGTTGATGCGCGGTTCGCATTTCGGAGTAGAGCGCATTTTAACTTGCGTCGGTGTGCGGTTCGCATTTCGGACCAGTGGGCATATTTGGTTAACGTATGTTGATGCGGATCACTGCGCATATTTATTTAACTTGCGTCGATGAGCGGTTCGCATTTCGGACAAGTGCGCATGTTTATTTAGCTTCCGTTGATGCACGGTTCACATTTCGGACCACTGCGCATGTTTATTTCACTAGCGTTGATACGCGTTTCTTATTTTAGACCACTGCGCATGTTTCTTTAACTTGCGATGATGCGCAGTTGGCATTTCGGACCACAGCGCATGTTAATTAACACTTGACAAGTCTTTGACTTGTTCAAGACTTACATGAATTTCTGCGGGCGACCGTTGGGTTATATTTTTCTTGACAGTAAAAATTCATTTTCCTTTCTAAGTTTCTTCTCTGACAGGGGACTGGACGTTCCGTACCTTTTCCTTTCCGTACCCTGCCTTTCCGCACCCTTTTTGAACCATTCCGTACCCTTTTTTGGACGTTCCGCACCCTGCCAAAAGACGTTCCGCATCCTATTTGGGCGAACCACACCTTTTCTTATTTTCAGCGTTTTCTTCGACTTAAATATTGTTTATTTCATTTTCATTATTATTTTTCGGTAAAAAAACATTTTGCACCACGATCAATTGTAAATTATCTGATAAATTTTCAAATTGAGTCCTGAAGAAAAAGAGCAGTTTGACGGTCTGCACGTGAACCAATCACCAACAGCGACACAACAAACGATGCCGCAGAACCAAGATGGCGACGTCAACAATAAAAAAAAAACCAACAGCTGATCAATCTGGCTAATCTTACTAACTTTTCTCTTGAACAACAAATGATGCTTTTAACTTTATGCTGTAATATTACGAGTATAAGATACACTTTCTGAAGTATATGTTTCTAAGGATATCCATTAGTAAAATCAGTAAAGCAGGTTTCAGCCTATCTGCGTCAAATGTCCCATTCTACCATCCGTTCCATTCTACGGTCTGGACCTTGTAACAGCTGCCAGTAAACTAGGACCGTCCGCCACTTTTCAGTGGTTTTTGCGCAAGAACTCTCGTGTTTTGAACGCTATCACCTAATAGTTTGGTGTGTAGCAAATACAGGATTTTACACATGTTTTCTGTTATGCGCAAAGTAAAATGTTGTGATTCATGAAAATGCCAGGCCGATATATTCTTTTCGGGCATGATTTTGGAGCATGGTTGTAACTCGCCACTTTATTCTGTCATCCCGAAATATCAATATTTTGAATGCAAACTGTAAGATATGTCAACTCGCTTGTCAAAATGACAACTAACAACTATAAGGATTATATGTGAGCATAAATCTGATATTTATGTGTGTATACTGACAGTTTGCTTATAGCACATAAGTATTTTGCATTCGAAAACTAGTGGCAGTTGTCGGGAGGTTCGGCAAAAAAATATAATTTCCGGTATAGTAGTTGTTTTCGGGAGGTGGCGAAACGACATGCACTGGCGGATTTAATCTAGGTTACTGGTAGTATGCTATTATACAAATTCATTACGAGTAAAAGTTGGTGGATTATCCTGTCAAAAAAGAATAAGCCAAATCACACTTTGACTTTTGCCGAAAAGTTTTTGCATTTCGATTGAATTTTGTTGGGCTAATGATATAAAGAAATGATAGAAAAAACTGGCAAAAATCAACAAAATTCCATTTTACCAGAAACATATTCACATGGCGATTAATGGACTGAATAATATGTAAAATAGTTTTTAAAAGATCATATGATGGCTTTATAAATTTGAAAGGGCGCATGTTGAAAGAAAATTAGAATTTTGATGTTTTTCCCTTATCATTTCTTCATGATTTATCCCAAAAAATTGCAGTCGAAACAGCATCTCCAACGGAAAGACCCGAAAGTGTGAATTGGGTTATACAAGAAAAACATGAGAGGAAATTAACGAGCGATAATGGAGAACTGAAGTTAGCAGACAACAAGCCAGCAGACAATAAGAAACTGAAGCTGGCAGACAATAAGGAATTTAAGGTTATTATTCGCGAACACTTCAATATTTGTCAAAACAAAGTGAGTGATAATATGAGTTCTTGAAAAGATGTTTTTAAAAAAAACGTAACGAAGAACATCCACCATATTAAAACACACGTAAACAAAACAACAACAGCAACAACAATAAGAGGTACAAGTATCCGGTATCGATTCCTCACATTTTATGTGATTTAAATAGAAACGTTGCTTACATGTGTTACAAGGAGAGAAACATGTAATTGAACAGCACAACATAATTGGCAAAATTGAAAATATGGTCTTTTAATGTGAAAACAGCCTTTGCGGTCATTATTCCAGGTTTCATCACAAATTAGAAGTTCACTATGACATCCTTATTTTAAGTCAGGATAATCTTCTGTTCACTTAAACGACAAAAAATTGTTTATAAGTAAATATAAAGAGTTTCTCAAAAGGCTGATACCGCTAGACCATATTGCACTGCATCATGCCTTAGTGTAAACAGCATTTTTTAAAACATAAAATCCAATCATGCTCATTTTCTCAAGAAGTCTGCTTAATGCTGTGTGTTATAGTGGGTTCGACTCCCACAGCGTGCTCGCACAACGATTTCTTGTGCAATAAATTGGCACTCCCCGGTGGTAGCACACATATATAAGCACGCAGACAATACGGAAGGGGGGTTTATTTTTCGCTGTCAAACACTCATATGACCGATTTGCGAGATGATACTTGGCAGAAAGTTGAAGGGTACATGTACGCTTCCGATGGTATAAAAATTTTTGCGGCACAAGGCCCGGGGGCGGGTGCCCGGCCCCCCGTTCAAAACTAAATTTTTTAAGAAATTCTTCAGAAAAATCGCTCCAATTTTTTTATTTGACCGATTTCCTCAACCAAACTTGGCTCAATTATGCGGCACTAATATACAAACAAGATGGTGAGGTCAAAAATGCGGCACAAGGGCAGACCGGGACGGGCGGCCATTTTGAATTTTTTTTTTAGCCAGCAGAGAATAAGGAAGGAGGGTTTATTTTTCGCTGTCAAACACTCATATGACCGATTTGCGAGATGATACTTGGCAGAAAGTTGAAGAGTACATGTACGCTTCCGATGGTAAAAAAATATTTGCGGCACAAGGTCCGGGGGTGGGGACGGGTGCCCGGCCCCCCGGGCAAAACTAAATTTTTTAAGAAATTCTTCAGAAAAATCGCTCCAATTTTTTTATTTGACCAATTTCTTCAACGAAACTTGGCTCAATTATGCGGCTCTAACATACAAACAAGATGGTGAGGTCAAAAATGCGGCACAAGGTCAGACCGGGGTGGGCGGCCATTTTGATTTTTTTTTTTTAGCCAGCAGACAATAAGGAAGGGGTTTATTTTTCGCTGTCAAACACTCATATGACCGATTTGCGAGATGATACTTGGCAGAAAGTTGAAGGGTACATGTACGCTTCCGATGGTATAAAAATTTTTGCGGCACAAGGCCCGGGGGTAGGGACGGGTGCCCGGCCCCCCGGGCAAAACTAAATTTTTTAAGAAATTCTTCAGAAAAATCGCTCCAATTTTTTTATTTGACCGATTGTCTCAACCAAACTTGGCTCAATTATGCGCCTCTAATATACAAACAAGATGGTGAGGTCAAAAATGCGGCACAAGGTCAGACCGGGGTGGGCGGCCATTTTGAATTTTTTTTTAGCCAGCAGACAACACGGAAGGGGGGTTTGTTTTTCGCTGTCAAACACTCACATGACCGATTTGCGAGATGATACTTGGCAGAAAGTTGAAGGGTACATGTACGCTTCCGATGGTATAAAAATTTTTGCGGCACAAGGCCCGGGGGTGGGGACGGCTGCCCGGCCCCCCGGGCAAAACTAAATTTTTTAAGAAATTCTTCAGAAAAATCGCTCCAATTGTTTTATTTGACCGATTTCCTCAACCAAACTTGGCTCAATTATGCGGCACTAATATACAAACAAGATGGTGAGGTCAAAAATGCGGCACAAGGTCAGACCGGGGTTGGCGGCCATTTTGATTTTTTTTTAACCAGCAGACAACACGGAAGGGGGGTTTATTTTTCGCTGTCAAACACTCATATGACCGATTTGCGAGATGATACTTGGCAGAAAGTTGAAGGGTACATGTACGCTTCCGATGGTATAAAAATTTTTGCGGCACAGACAGATTCAGTGAGCTGTGGTCCTTTCGTTTGTTTCATGGCAAAGTGTTTAATTTATAATATGCGAATGAAATTTGACCCACACCTTGCCAGAGAAACGATTGCATGGGAATTATTTCATGGTAAGATAGTGAATACCAAATTGTTTGCGTTTTAAAATGTGATTATTTTATATTAATATTTATACTCAGGTTTTTTAGTTGGGCTTGGTAATCTGTTTTGTAACCGTTTATAATTTAGAACGCTTTGTTATTTGTTCGTTCTTTTTCCATTTTTTCACCTTTTGTTACTTTATTGAATTAAAGAAGGTTATGAGAATAAAACAACTTTGTTTGTCTCCACCTTCAATGAACTCACAACATACAGATCAAACTCTGCACATCATTTAACGTTACTCATTAATTCATAGTCAATGTTTACATTTGCATTTTGCGACATTTCTTGTAAACACCTTTTACAGCATGTTTCTTTGTTGTCTCCACCTGCAATGAAATCACAACATACAGACCAAACTGTACACATCATTTAACTTTACTCATTAACTCATAGTCAATGTTTACATTTGCATTTTGCGACATTCCTTGTAAAACTCATGCCTTCCGCGAACAAAACAAATGACTTCTTATTGTCTGCTGGCCTTATAAGCCAATTCGCACTTTTGACTTTTGCCGAAAAGTTTTTGCGTTTCGGCTGAATTCAGGTGGGATAAGGATATAAAGAAATGATAGGGAAAAAACGGCAAAAATCAACAAAATTCCATTTTTCCTGAAACATATTCACGTGTTGGTTATTAAAGGGACTGAATAATATGTAAAATAGTTTTTAAAAGACCATATGATGGCTTTATAAATTTGAAGGTGGTCATGTTGAAAGAAAAGTACAATTTTGATGACTTTCCCATATCATTTCTTTGTAATTTCTCCCCAAACATTTTCAGTCGAAACAACACCTCCACCAGAAAAATCCGAAAGTGCGAATTGGCTTATTGTCTGCTGGCTTATTGTCTGCCAGGTTCAGCCAGGTAGCGATAATAGGGGATTCAACAATTTGGGCGTCTGGTATTTCTTGTAAATATAATGATTTGATATAGCATTAATCAAAAGAAATAAAAAAAAAGAAAGAATTGGTTACACTGGCCTTCAATGAATTATAAATACAACTTTCAATAGCAATCACAGTTGGCTATGTAATGAGGAGGCCAGTTATACCCTCTCAACGAGGCGTTGTTATAAGACAGCTGACCTCTGACAGATCTACCTTTCATGTATAAATACAGAAGAGATAGATATTTTAAAATTAACCCGTTACCTTTATGAGTATTATATTTTCGAAATCTCCTGTAGGTCTGTGGAGTAAAAGGGTCATACACAACAGACAAAACCGCCGTAGGGATTGACTGCTTGACAACAAAGAGTAAACGGGTTCCCTTTTTCAATAGCCCTACTGTAAATATCTCGGAAGCTCCATAAGCCGTTATAAAACAGCTCGCGTCTGAGGAGATCTATATGTTTTGTATAAACACAGAGGATGCGGAGTGATATGTTTGTTAGTTTGTTATTTTGAATATCAGTCATTGCCTTCTGCATACGATGTATACTAGTCTGTGGCAAACCAATATAAAGACTATTGCAGAAGTCTAATCTGCTGTAACGAGTGTGTGAACTGAGGTTTTTGCAATATCAGAGCCAATAAATGGACTGATTTATCCACGATATACAATATAACAAATTTTACACATGCTACCTGTTTGATCGTCCATAGACACTTCGGTATCGATGACAACCCCGGGTTTTTTTTTTTCAATTTTCTTTGCCTATTTCACAAGATCGAAACGGTCAGTTATTGATTCAGTTGCAAAGATTTCGTGATATTTTTTACTGGATAGAACGGTTTTATCACAATTTATTTACAGCTTGTTGCTGACCATTCAATATGCGATTTTTTCGATCCCAGTAGAAAGCGTTTATTGCCCAAATCCTGTTCTTTATTAAGTACAAACAAGTTTGATATTTTCTCCCATACATTACTTACTTCCAAAACTGATAATCTGTTTTCCCTCTGCGCTCAGCGACAATGACAGTTGATTGAATGCAAGATAGTTGATTGAATGCAAAGGATTCTGTCAAGGAATAGTGCATTCTTAATGTGTGCATGTTAGGTCATTTAATCTAAACATATATCAAATCTCGTCTTGATTTAAAACAAACTACACCAAGTAATTTAATGAGGCATCAAATAAACGCAGTTTTATTAAATAATCATTGGACATTTTTAAATAATATGTAGATGGGCGATAAAACGAAATTAACTTACTTCAATCATTTTTTATGAAAGACAGCGCCCATGTATCTGGTTCTTGACATAGCTAACAAAATTATTAAGCACTTAGGTGCAAATTTCGAGTGGCAAACTATACGGTTTGCTTTGTGTGCAAATTCAGTACGGATCAAAAATATAGCGTCTTGTCGTCTTGTCAGCAAACTTTATCAACAACTATTTCCTATAAAATTTAATTATTGGTTAGGTGTAAAAACTAAGACAACCTCGGAATAATCTATAAAAGTGTAGTTTGTAAAACCTAATTTGTCTGTATTTAGAAAATTGTGAAATGTTCAAACAGAGAGCACATAATTTATATCGCTTTTTTTTACTAATAAAAGTGATATAGCAAGCGTAGTGTGATACAAAATCAATTACCTCTAATTCATCAATAAAACCGGTGAAGATACCCGTTACATTTTAGTTTTTAAAAGAATTACAAACACACAAGTAAAAATAAACAAACAATTAGAAAAAGTGAAATTCACTTGATGCACGAAACTTGCATTTTATTTTTTTAGGGGCAGGTGGTTCACATTCTGAGCTAGGTAAAAAATAAGGATATATCTGTTCCTCAAAGCGGGAGCATTTTGCAGTGCGGATACGCTAGCATCCCAAGTAACTACCTGCACTTACTCCGACTTGTTGAACATTTTCAACTTCGACGTAGATCAGCAGCAAATTATTGATAGCTATGGAAATTTCGCATCAATTTACATTATACATTGTACCGGAAACAGGAAAAAATCAACAGAAAAAAAAGAAAGAAACGGAAATATTCCACAGTTCACGAATGTCTCTGTAACTTTTACATAACGAGTGTATAACAAGTAATTCTTAACGAATATTTGTTACAAAGATTGCCGTCTAGAGCTGGCACTCATAAAGCTGCAAGTCTGTCTAATGAGCGGATTAGGTTTTACCGAAAAGTTTTTGCTTTTTTTTCGACTGAATTGAGTTGGGATAAAGATACAAGCCGAATCACCCTTGGGTGTTTCGAATAAAGTGCGCAAGAATTTTGAACTTCGACGGACAGTACGCTTGGTACAAAAATGTAAGAAATGATAGAAAAATATGGAAGAAATATAAACCGTATACCACTATAGGTGTTTCGAATATAATACGAAAGAATTTTGAGTTTCGACTGCGAGGGAACCATGTAAAGATGAAAGAAATGATAGAAAAAAATACAGTTTAACAAAGAAATATAGTAAAAACAGCTCATATTCAGACCATAAAAGAAATTGAAAGTTGAAACTATTTGTTAAGGCTTTTAATAAATTTAAAAAAAATGACATAAGCATTGTTAAGAGCCCGATTGCTTTTTGATGCAAGAAAAATTTGGCATTTAGGCGAGATCTCTCTATCATTTCTTTCATTTTTTACCCTGTGATTTTTTTGGGCTTTAGTTTGTGTTTTAGTTTGTGTTTTGACAAGCGTGTCAAATAGCCTATTTAGCCCGTTTGAAACAGGTGATGAATGTTTGCGTCACACGGATTTGGTGAATCGAAAACGTGGAATAAATACTTTATAGCTGCGATATTAGCAGAAAGAACTGACCTCGGACGAGTGGAATTTTTCGCAACATCACACAAATAACCCGCTATCACTGATCATTGGGAGAAAGTGTTCACCTCGAATCACACAGTAATCCTGCTGCCTGTTTAATTATGTTATACTGGTTGAGTGTGGATGTTGCCATCCAGTGTTTGATTAAGTTGCATGACTCAGAAGTCCAACCTTGCTTAGTTAAAGTATATTTCAAGTCACTCTCCAGGCAGAAAATGTCCACCTTCTGTTTTTGAGAACCTCTGGATGGCTGCCTTTGCACAGATGTTTTGTGAACTTTGGCAAGTTTAATGGTGGTGCTATTTATAGATTGAGCAACGTATGATGCCCCGTTTGAGCCGGCCAGTTGGGGGCGATAATGGTTGCCACTGTACATTGTTTTATTTTGATATTCAGTATCCTGGAAATGAGGTTTATGGGCGGATTCACAAAATTTTTGTGTTCGGCCCAGTCGGTTTGAGCTAGAGCATCTACGCCTGACGTGAGAGGGTCCCAGAACTGGCTGTTGTACATCGGCAGCTGAAAATTCGTAATGCCTGCAAATCGATCGTGAGACCTTTGTACTTACTGTCTAAAAAGCTGAAAAGCACGGATTTAGCTTCCAGTTCTACGTGCTGGCGGGCGATAAACGAGAAAGTCGATCGGCCCGGCAATTCAACTTCCCGGCCAAGTGTTTTACCTCTAGCTGAATGTTGTACTGAAATGCTAAATTGTAAATAATCTTTGTGAGATTAGTTAAGTCCGGCACATTGCCTCCTAAATTGTTGATAAACGCAACCACTGTCACATTGTCTGTCACGATTTGAATGCATTTATTTTTTAACTTATTCTTGAAAGACTGGAGTGTTAATAACACTGCTAAAAGTTCACGATAGCTGATGGATTTGTCTTTCACTGGTCTCGTCCATGGTCCCGCTGCCTCATCATCTTCACAAACACCGCCCTAGCCGATGTCTGAAGCGTCAGTGAAAATTTGTAAGTCAATATGGCGATTTACTATGGGTTAACGATTCCATGAGGATAAGGCGCATAACCACCACGATAAATCCTCTATACTTGCCTTATCCAGTCTTAATGCATCCGTCCATGCAACACGTGATGATAACAATCGATACAAATTCCGAGCAGCAAATATGTTGGCAAAATGGCCTTTGTAAAAGAAATACATTGTCCTCAAATTTTTGCTATAACACGAGCCGAGGCTTCGCCCTTTTTCAGTATCCGCTTAATATCGCGTTGTAGTTTGTATATGCGCGATTCTGGAATAGATATCCAAGGATTTTGATCGGGGCCGACCGAGTTAATGATGTATCCAATATACACTATGCTTGTTTTAGGAACAAGTTCGGACTTTTCAAAGTTAATCACAAGTCCTAATTTGGCGTGTGTTTCTAAGAGAAAATCAGCTTGATTGGCGATAATAGCACGTTGAGCATATAATAACCCATGATCTGATGAAACCCGTCTTTTAAATAAATACTTATAAACTCGTCACCAGTCAGCACCAAGTCACACACAACATCGTTGTGTGTGACTCATTTTTAAAATATGGGACACTAATATGATTGTTTAAGGGTCTCAAATCCACTATTAGTCTATAGGATTTATTTTTCTTTTTATTTTTACATCCAGTTGCGTTGAGGCAAAAAGGTTTATTTTGAACTGTAGAAATAGCTCCTGCTTTTCAAAGTTTGTTTACCTCCGAATTAACACACTTGGACTGTTCTGTTGAAAATTGATGATATAGGTATTCGTACCTTTCTGGTGGTGTTGCGAATGGTAGTGTAACACCGAACTCAATCCACTTTAACACTTCTTCATTGGCGTTTATATCTTTCCAAGCTTGAATGTAATCGCGTAACGAATTTAACACCATTATTAAGCACCAAACTACACCAAACTTGATTTGGATTTGCCCCTGGGCGATGATGAGGGAAATGCGATAGACGACCATAAACATCCGATTTGCCCCGATATCTTCCTCTGGTACGACCCGTCACCACGAGCACGAGAGCTTTGCTCCTGAGGTTTATACTGGGAGCACACAGCAATAGCGTCTTTTAAATCTGCTAAAGAATCTGAGTCAAACGCTGAAGTGTTTTTACGAAGCTGTCTGAAAAATTTGGCTGTCTGGGCGTAAAAAGAATTTTCAACTAACACTGCCGAGTGTTCTTCTTGTTAATATTTTTGCAGTGCGCCTGCTGCAATAAAGACTTCCTGTTTTATCGAGTCCAGGTCCTGGTTTCTGTTACTAGGTCCTGCAATTTTTAGTGAAGTTTCTGAATATTTTGAACAATTTGCGAATGAGTTTATTCTAGCCTGGCCCTCTTGCTTGACCTCGTTCGGTCGGTGCTTGGCTTAAATTGAGCCGGGAGCTCGAATGATGCGTATTTGTCCTTTAGTGACTTAAAATCACTTTGAACACAAGCAGAACACAAGCAGAACACAATCTCGAAACACTTGGGGTGGTCTCTTGAATTCCTCAGAATCAGTATGTCTCACTGATTCCAGTTTATTCACACGACTAATCACTTGATCCAACTTTTCACACATTGTGTTATAAAATCTGTCACTGTTTTCGCTTTTTGACTCGACAATATCGATTCTATCCGTTAATCTACCCAGAATATCAATGGTTTATTCCCCACAGGTAGAACTTGGTGGGAATATATGCGATCGACCGCGTGTCGGTCGGTCTGTCTGTCGGTCTGTCATCAAGAGCGTGATAACTTAAAACCCCCTGCAAGGATTTTCATGAAACTTGGTGTGTAGCTTCTATGGGAGCAAACACAGATCCGTATTGTAAATGGGCCAGGTTCGTCCAAGGAAAATGGACTGGCTGGACTTAGAAAATTTCAGCTCTTCATTGACTATTGTGTGACCCTTGTTAACACAAAAACTTAAAAACTCCTGCAAGGATTTTCATGAAACGTGGTATGTAGCTTCTATGGGAGCAAACACAGATCGGTATTGTAAATGGACCAGGTTCGTCCGAGGAAAATAGACCGGCTGGACTTAGAAAATTTCAGCTCTTCATTGACTATTGTAGACACGATATCTCGAGAACAACGGCAAGGATTTTAATGAAACTTGGTGTGTATCTTCTGTGAGCGCTAACAAGGATCGGTATTGTCAATGGATTAGGTTGGCCAAAGGAAAATGAGGCAAATGCACTTCGAAATTTATCAAATTCTGGAAATTATTCAGCATCCGTATGAGTTTGTTAACACGGTATCTCAAGAACAACTGCAAAGATTTTAATGAAACTTGGTATGTAGCTTCTATAGGAACAAACACAGATCGGTATTGTTAATGGGCCACGTTCGTCCAAGGAAAATGCACCAACTGGACTTGGAAAATTTCAGCTCTTGATTAACTATTGATGGCCGTGTTTAACTGATGTGGGTTGAGGGGGGGGGGGGGCTGTGGGGAATATGTGGGCTATGCACACTGCTGTATTTCTATCTAGTTTCGTATTGCTATCCTCTTGGATGTTTCCGATGTTTGATGCTTTATCTGTAGTCGACAATTTTTCTCAGGCCTCTCCTGAACTGGCCCGCAGCGGAAGTAATCGCATAACAAGGTAAAGAAAGTAAACAGCACGCGACTTCCCATAACTACTATTCGAAACGCAGAATTTTTGCGCAGTTTATTCGGAACGCCCAAGGCGTGATAGCAAAAACAGGTCATACTTGGAACATAAAAGAAATTGAAACTTCAAACTATTTATTTAATAAGTTTTAATAAGTTTTTAAAATAGCTTAATTTGACATTTAGGCGAAACCTTTCTGTCACTTCTTTCATTTTTACCCGGTTAGTTTGTATTCGCAGCGCAAACTTTTTGCGTATTTCATTCGGAGCGCCCAGAATGTGATTTGGCTTATAAAGAAATGATGAAAAAAATTGCAAAAATCAATAAAATTTCATTTTCCCAGAAACATATTCACATATTGGTTATTAAAGGGGCGGTATGAAATTGTTTTTAAAAGATCATATGATGGCTTTTTAAATTTGAAAGTAGGCATAGGTTGAAAGAAAATTAGAATTTTGATGTCCATATCTTTTTTTTTTTTTTCTTAATTTATCCCAAGAGACGATAAATGCATCCGAAATTACGAAATGCCTTATCCCTAGATCCTAGTGCCTCCACGCGTACGAGGGAGAGGAGATATAGAGTTCCAGACACGATATTGAGAAGGATGGTAGAATGGGAAATTTGGCACAGGTAGGATGAAACCTACCTCACTCATTTAAACATGGTGTAACCTTATTACCATGTACTTGGGGAAATTGAAAGTATCATTTGTTGTTCAAAAGAACGGTTAACGAAACTGGCGAGATTTATCAGCTGGGTTTGTTGACATCGACATCTTGGTTCTGCAACATCGTTTGTATCGCTTTTGCTGATTGGTTCACGTGCAAACCGTCGCCATATTTGTTCTGCTTCATCGTTTTATCGCTGTTGGTGATTGGTTCACGTGCAGAGGGGCTTTTTATTTCCCAAACTTGTGTATTGTTCATCCTAGCAACACCGTTTATACATTTGTGTTTTTTATTGTCTTTATACCAGAAGTTATATGTCTCCCCCATATAGATTTTGTTGTGTCCATCCGTCCGTCCGTCCGCAGCGATTTCTCAGAAACTAAGAAGCGGATTGTCTCAAAACTTGCATACATGTTTGGGGGCACATGATCAGATGATGCCCATGTTAATTTTTTGTTGTTCCTCCAAAAATCATATTTTTTGGTAAATTTTTTAACTTGGGGGGGGGGGGGGTTCGTGCAATTTTTTATTT
Source organism: Protula sp. h YS-2021 (assembly GCA_949752745.1). Classification (NCBI taxonomy): domain Eukaryota; kingdom Metazoa; phylum Annelida; class Polychaeta; order Sabellida; family Serpulidae; genus Protula; species Protula sp. h YS-2021. The sequence continues at coordinate 91,505,810 of OX457025.1, read as the reverse complement.
TGTGCAGGAGATATATCTGAAACATTTGGTTGGATTTTGCTGAAACGTTGCGAGAAAAACACACACATAGTGCAAATGTTCACTGCTATTTTATTTTTCATTTTCGTTAAAAATTGTATTTTTGGCGATTTTTTAAATTTTTGATTAGTGTGTGTTTTTGACTCTGTGTATTCGATATCTCCGAAACTATTCATTGGAGTTTTCTAAAACCTTCCAAGATGAACGACCATAAAGTGCAATTGTACACTGAGGGGCTATTGTTTGTTTTGGTCAAAAATGGATGTTTTGCGATTTTTGAAATTTTTTATTTATGCTTCATTAAGTTTGAGTCACAATTAAGAGACGGCCTGTCGGATCTTCACTATACCTTGCACACCTTGCACAGTAATAGAATATATGTAGGAGATGTGCAGCCTATTTATTGTTTTTATTTGAGTAAATTTTTAATTTCTGGCAAATTTTTGAAAAAAAAATGAGTGCCGTTGTATTATGCACATAACATACCCGTGGCGTAATGGTTAGCGCGTTGGACTTTAAATCGTGAGGCCATGAGTTCGATTCCCGGTTTGGGCGCTAAATATTTTTATCACCCGTAGAACGGAGGGATATAGTTTTGAACTTTTCGGTCTGTCTGTCCGTCTGTCACGCTTCAGTCTCACGTGCCTACAGGCCACATTAATGTATGGATTCGTTTCAAATGTTGTACACGGCTTCTCTGGACCCTTCTGCAGTGCAGTGACCAAGAATTTTCCGGATCGTAAAAAATTGACAAAATGGCGGACTTTTGAAAATCGGCACTGGACTTAGCCTATATACGGCAGTCTTACGCGCCTACAGGTCGCATTGATAGAACACTAGTCTCACGCGCCTACAGGTCGCATTGATAGATGGATCCGTTTCAAATTTTGTACACGACTTCTCTGGACCCTTCCGCAGTGCAGTGACCAAGAATTTTCCGGATCGGGGAAAAATTGACAAAATAGCGGGCTTTCGAAAATCGGCACTGGACGTAGCGTATGTACGGCAGTCTCACGCACCTTTAGGCCTCATTGATAGATGTATTCGTTTCTTATTTTGTACACGGCTTCTCTGGACCCTTCCGCAGTGCAGTGACCAAGAATTTTCCGGATGGGACTTATATTGACAAAATGGCAGATTTTTCAAAATCGGCGCTGTACTTAGCGTACCTACGGCAGTCTCATGCGCCTACTGGTTAATGGATTGATTCGTTTAAATATTAGACACTACGTCTACCTATCCTTCCACTTTTAATTTTGGCATAGTCAACACGCAACAGCGTTACACACACCATATCGCACACGGGGGATAGACGTACTCCTTGAGACGTAGTCAAGTTTTTGCCGGATTGATTTGATTTTTGGCAGAAACATCCCTTCGTGGTCCTGTATGCCACTTTTTATTTTTTTAACCGATTTTTAAGTATTTGTCTCCCCCTAACATATATAGATTTTGTTGTGTCCGTACGTCCGTCTGCCTGTCCGCAGAGATTTTTCAGAAACTAACATGCCGAATGGGGCAATAAACAAATGATGCCTTTGTCGTTTTTATCGTTCCCACGAAAATTAATTTTTTTGCGATTTTTTTTTTGTGCATTTTTGTGGTTTTCGTGCTCTCTTGCTCAAACCATGTATTGCAGTATAGTCAAACCTTGCAGGAATAAAGACCATAAAGTGCAAATATGTACTGTGTTGGTATTTTTCATTTTCGTCAAAAATTGTATTTTTGGCGATTTTTTTTAAATTTTTTGACTTTGGTGTATTTTTAACTGTTTTTGACTTTGTGTATGCGATATGTCTGAAACGGTTGGATTTTTCTCAAACCTTGCAGGAAGAACAACCATATAGTGCAAATGTTCACTGAGGAGTTATTGCTCATTTTCGGCCGAAATTGTATTTTTGGCAATTTTTACAAAAAAAAAAAAAAAAAAAAAAAACCTGTAAAATGCGTTTTCTTCTTACTTCTGTATTAGTTCGGTTCCAAGTGACTGATTGGGGGCGGGGGAGACATATCCGTTTTTGTGTTAACAAAAACACTTGCCCATCTAGTTTTTAGCCCCCAGGAAATTTTGGCTGAGGGCTACCGGTATTGCTATCGGTTAGTTTGTCCGTCCGTTAACATTTGGGGTGCTATATTTTGTACGCACCAAAACGTTAAGTTATCGTGGTCGGATCGTTTTCATATTTAACACAGTGAAAGAATATATATTAAAGGTGTGCAATGTCAATGTTCAGTTTGATGACCAAAAATTGTCGACTTTGTACGCATCACTTCGACATGAACGCTTTGATATAAAGCGTTGAACATAAAGGCGCTGGCTGGGGGCTTTGCATCTCTGATGCATATGTTTATTTAACATATTCATTTACTTGTCACATTAACTTTGCAGTGGTTGAATGTGGGTGTCCTATTAGCTGCAAGCAGCTGGAAATGGTTCTTTGGTGAAGGCAGTTATCTTTTAGTTTTTAAGTCGAAGCTGAAAAAATTATGCAGTCGAGAGGAGCTGTATAATATTTAGTTAAGTGACCAAAAACTTAACCTGTCATTTCATCCAAGCTTTTTGCAACATGAAATCAAAAGTCTTTTGCTTGTTTTTGTTTGCGCTAGTAAAGACTTATGGGTCGTTTACTCTTGTACAACATCGCCGCCGCTGCCTCAAAACGAGTGGAGTTGGTTTGTTTTAGAGTTTCACTGTGAGGAAATGAACCAGTGAGCCATTTACAATTGGCAGATGGCAAAACTGACAGTTTTATGAGTATTTTTCCTTTATTTTTCCTTTCGAAAAGTAACGGATAACGTAAGACTCATCCTGCTGTTTTACCCGCTATCATATGCTCGAACCCCTTCAAACTGGTAGTGGCAAAGTGGCAGCGAAATTATGATTGGGCTTATAAAGTATACCAAAAATTTATCCAGTTGACTAGATTACTTGGAGAATTTCTAACCTGACCGACATCAGTTCGTGCATTTTATTGTTTGACACCAGCGAGATGACCGAAAGTCAAGGGGCTGTGATAAGGGTCATCAGATTCCACAGTAAATAGCAGCTCCTTGAGGGTTTGATGAGTGAAGGGGTGGGGAGGAGGGTGGGGGTAGGCACTACCAAGTTACTATCCCTCGAAAGATGTAAAACCGTTAGGGTTGCGTTCTGAGCCGTACATACATTAGATCTTGCTGAGGTGGGTGGGCTGTGACGGTAAGCAACAGAAACAAATCACCAATGAAATGGGGAATTGGTTATGTAGCGACCACCTTCCAGACACGGATAAAAAAAAGACCACCGCAAAACCTGTTCGTAGCGACCACCTGCAAAAACAAAAAGCCAACGGCCAGCTAATAAATGGATTTAGCATGTTCGAATAAACTGGTGTTGGTGTGCACTTACCGCTCAAGTTAGGACTCGTATTTCTCATTTAAGGTGGCCTAAGATGTGGAAAGAATGGAAAATTCTGAAATAAACGATCAAGGCTTCGAGATAGTGAAGAGGCAAGCGACGGAGGAGGTCATTAGTGAGGGATTTTATTCTCAGGAAAATCTAGCTGAAGGTTAGTTCTAACTGCACTACAGCGCTTTGTGCATGTTGTGGCTGGGAATCATGAAATTTACATGTATAACTAAGACCAACTCCAGTCAGCAGTCAGTTTGTTATCAACACGGTAATCATATGTTTGAACATTTTATACTTGATAGAATGTATTGCAGAAGTGTGGAAATAGCATTGTAAAAAGTCTGAACCCACATGATTGCAGTGGTTAATTTAAAAATCAATAACTGATGTAGATTTGATTCTAATTTAGAGAAATAAGGTTTGAAAAAAAAGTTATCGCGTTCTTAAAATTTAAAATCTATTAAGTCCGTTTGAGATCTAAAGTGTTCAGCTGTGTCCTGGTATTTAACGTAATTTAGCGATTTCCTATATATATATATATATATATATATATATATATATATATATATATATATATATATATATATATATTACAAGTGATACCTTGTCAAGTAGTACATATAAGAGCAAATAAGAAAATACTCAAGAATGTGGATAGAGCCGAATACAAACAAGCACTCCGGTCGCACATTTGTTAACTTTCTGCTCTCTGTGAAACCTGTGTATAAATAGACGCTCGGTTGTACAGCACATTTTTAAAAAGTACCACTATTTGACTGCATTTTGGGGTTTTGAAATAATAATATATACATTTAATTATGTTTCAGGCTTATCGATAGTGTAGCATTGTAAATCCCCTCCTCCTCCCACACACCCTCCCTTGTTCACTGAAACCCTTTCCTCCGTGGTACCCCCCTTCCTCCCCCCACCCACCCCACCTCAAATAACAATAACACAGAAATGCACAGACCTTATACATCTTTATCACACACACAGATGGCAATTTAAACAAGGCACAAAAAGCTCGAAGACCGGGGACTCTGGACTCCAATGTCAGCGTGGAAGAGCCGGAATTCGAGTTCGATGATGAGACTGGTTTAGAACTAGAGGCTCAGGATGGTAAGCATGCTATTTCACGTATCATCCACAATAAAGTGCTCTAAATTTTTCCTTTTAATAAATCGCTCAAAATTAAATTGATTAAACAATTGTGTTTAAAAAACGAAAAATGAAATAAGCAGAGTCAGAAAAATCAATTGTAATCTTTCTCCCCGTTATTTCTCTCCTTCAAACAGATGTTTGTTTTAGTTATTAACCAAAAAAAAAAAATCCCTTTACCCGTAGCGAACCTTTTGTTTTTGATTTTAAAAAGGACGAAATGTAAGGCACCGTAAGAAATAAGCGGACCTTGTTGTTCTTGTGCATTCATGTGTGTGTTTGTTTGGCATTGCTGTATAAGATGCCGTTTTCGTGTTGTAGTGAATTCCAGGCATGTGTGTCGTTGAGTGTCAGTCTCCCCCAAGAAGGTTTTTTTGTGACCCCGAAATAACCCTGATCTGTTACTTCAACTGCACTGTCTTTTACTCTACATAATAATGTTCATATGTTGTGTTTTTTCCCCGTGAAAATGGCTTGCCAAATTATTTTTGGAGTCCCATTTTTGCGGCGTTTGACTTGGCAGAACAATTCTGGTTCATTACTCGGGGCATATGTGGAGAGCATCAACTGATAAACAGCCGCCTGATCTTAATATTTTTTTTTAGATTTAAATTGCAAATGCTTGCAGCTGTAGATGTTCTTCAGTTTACAAGGCATGTGACCCTGGGCGTGGTGAATGTGCCCTTTGGGTCCATGCAACTGATCAAAGACACGAGAAACTGCCTGCCAATGAAGACCTAAAAATGTGTATTTTTTCAGCTTGAGATATTATTTATTAATATTGAAATATCACTGAATTTTCGAAGGAGCACACAAATTTCACCTTATGTAGAATTTGGGAATCGACCATTCGACTTCTTAAAACCTATTTTGCGTAATAACATACAAACAACATAATATTTCCATGTTACAAAGCAGCCAGCGAGTCGGATAATGATGAAGGTATTAGCAGTGATTATTTGCACAATACGCATGCCTACATGTCGTTTGTGTCCTCGCGACCAAATGTGCCAGGTATTTCCTCAGTTTCACTTTCGTTTGCATGCTGGTGTTTGGATAATGTTAATACACCTGTGTTTGGTTGCTTCTTGTTATAATACTATTTGGCGTACTAATATCGGTGTTTGTTGTACTTAACCATCTACAATAAGGTGGCGTTGACATTTCAAATGAGGCGTTTTTGGCATTTCATAAAGTACGCACCAGCTGAGGCAGTAGGGGAGGTGGGGCGGAGGGAGTTGGTGGAGGGGAGGTGGGGCGGGGGGTGTTGGTGTAGGAGAGGTGGGGCGGAGGGATTTGGGTCACAGCCGGCATCTAGAGAGATCGTCTTTCACGCCTCAACACAATGTAGGTATAAAAAGTAGTTCCTGCCTTTCCACAAAAAGGCCTTTTCCGTGGGATCCCCATAAAGTCGGTGGACCTGAAAAAGGTCCTCTACATAACCGCTGTGGCTGCAGAGGTTGGCTGTTAAATAATAACAGGAACGACGAGGCAAACATTTTGATAATGCTGCGTACGTACTTTATGGATGGCCTCTTTGGCTGCCACTCTTTGAATCATCTGTGCTTGCTCGAAGTCTGTAAAATAATCCAAACGAAAAAAAAAACAACATAAGACAGTAATAACTGAAAATATTAATAGAAAAAAGGAAGGTTATCGTCCATAAAACCATATTTGAAGCGCGATAAAACTGACACCGAGCCTGGAAGAGAAAGTGTTTGACTGACTTATTGTAACGACAACGTACTGGTGCAGCACCAGCCGCAGAAAACTAAAAAAAATGGTTACAACGGTTAGTTCCGTCCAGTTTGTTTGCCTGTTCGTATAAAAACTCACTATTATTTTTATTCGAATATATCTTGCTTTCATCCTGAGCGGAGCTATTTCCATTTCAAAATTAGCGGAGGGATTAGGTGGGTTTATATTTTTAAGTTTATGTCACCTGTTGGAAACAATGCAAAAAATGACGGCGAGGCGCCATATTGGATATTCACAGAAATTTTTAGGCACTGAATACTCATTCAACGATTATCAACGGTATTTATACATATGTGAACTGATGAAATGATGGTTAAAGATCTGGTCTGGGATTGATTCTCAATTCAAACTGAATAAAAATGGTCACAAGGCGCCATCTTGGATTATAGAAATTCCTTTTTTTTATTGACATGGTTTGTTGAAAACTGTCTGAGCAAAAATAATCAAAAATTATGTACGTGCCGATCGTCTAAAAAGTCTGACCTAAGACTGATTTTAGTGTCTGCCATCTTGGAATTTGACAGGCGACTTCCTGTGAATCACGGGAAGTCGGAAACTTAAGCAATCATAAACGATATAGTGGCCCTGAGCATGTGCGATAAAAAGTTAACACTTTATTGTTTTAAATAAGAATGTATCCAGCAAATAAGAATACGTTTTTTTTGTGACCTGCGAAACAAGGCATCATAGTCAAAGCTACACCACTCAGCTGCCATGATTCTTGTGTATTTTCTTCCAGTTAGACTGAGACTCCTGGGTCTGTTCCGGGAATAGTCTCACTTTGCTTGTATATTCCGTGTTTGTGCTGTTCCTCTGCACCAGAGCTAGTCTCCGCACCAGTAATAACGGGCAGTTACACAAATGTATGCCGGGCTTAAATCTATAGTAACACATAAACCACTATTTATAATAGATAGACTAGAGTAGTTTGCGTCCGCCATTTTAAAGGACGCATCTCCTGTATTTGTAGCAAACGTCCTTTATGTTAACATAGTACGTATACATTTATTTCCTTGCGCTACACTTTAATATTGCATGTCAGGTCACCCATACAATGAGCGACATTGACATCTATTTGTGATCGTGTTTAGAATATCGTGATCTAATTTGCGACACTTTTCTTAAGACCTCGACAATTACTAGAAATTCCATCTGCAACATTTTCATTGATTTCAAAATTGTAGTGTTTTTAGATAAGAGGGGCCTGCTTGTCGTCCGTATGTATGTGCTTATGTATATTATATGATAGGTAAAAAAATTCAATATTTAAATTTTATTCCTAATTTAGCTGTCCTATTTAAACAGCGATGTAAACTGTAACTCTTGTGTCGAAATGAGGTCATGAACACATTTTCCCATCAGTCTCCTGTTTATATTTTGAATTTCGATACCTCAGCTCACGTCGAATCTTACGGTATCATTTAACTTAAAGAACCACTTCTATTAAAAATGTGCAGAGTCGCAAAATAATAATTGCCAGTGACATGAATTCCTCGGAGATTTCTCGAAACGCGCACATCTTTGTCGCAATACAGAGTAACACCCTGGTTATGGACAGCCCTGCGTCAGAGACACTTTCTCCAGTCTGTTTTAATATGACCTTGACTTCTGTGTTAATTTAACCTCGCTATTTTGGACAACTGGCGACAGCGGACACTTTTTTTCTGCAATGACGGACACCCTAACTGGTGTCCTTAATTTGTATAGACTGTAAATAAGCCATTTTCAGCAGCCTTAACTGGACATAGTCTTGTGTCTATGATGAAACGCCGCCCTAAACAAGCTCTTAGCTCCTGGCTATGTCCTGCTTACGTTTCTCAACATTCTGTTACTCACAAGAAAATGACAAATAAATATTTAATAAAATTTGAGGAAGAGACAAGGGTACTGAAGTATTTGTCACACTTTTTAACTTATGCTTCCACCCCGCCTCCTTCGTCGCTAAGCAGACTGTACATGGGTGCGTTGAGAAAAAAGTGAAACTTGCTTAGTTTTCGTAATCTTTGCGTGCATGTTCACCTGGCAAATCTGCCTTGTTACGGCTGTATTGATTTTGGTTTTGTGCCGAGTAAACTACGCACTTAGGAACGGGATAAATTTAATTGATGTGCTAATCTGCAGGACATCTGTCCCCAATCAATTACACTCTTTCAAGAAGCTTTCTCGAAGGTAAAATGAACTTAAGAAACGATTAAATTGATGCCGCATTGATGTCGTATTTTCTGTTTTCGATCTGCTGTGTGGTAATCATCTGTAGTGTTTTCATGGTCTATGTGCTAAAGTGCTATATATTCAATGTATATTTCTAGTATGTTTGCCTCAATTGTATGTGAGGTTTATTAATAAAAATTAAAATGAAATGAGGTTCTTCGATTTTAGTTTTGGAATAGTTTCAAATTTAATTTACTAAGCACAATTTACGAGTTGATGTGGTTGTATTCACAAAAGTTAACTGTAAGTTAACGAATTCCGTTAACTCCATTTGGCAAACATAACTTTGGAAAGTTATAACAACATTAGCTGATTAACCATGTGCGGTGTACAGTTAACTACACAGTTAACCTCTATAATACCAGAGCTGACTGTTATTTGCCGATTTATGTAATAACCGATATAAAAATCGTGAAATTTTGCAAAACAGCAAAAGGATTTGGCGATTTTTATGTGTTCCAAAACCATTTACCACGTCACGAAATTCCAGTCAACACCGATTGCTTGATGTGTATGATACCAGCTAATGGTCTTATTGGATGTTATTCGTTAACTTTATCAGCTAGAGCTTATCTCTCTGTATACCAGCGATAAGCTAAAGTATTCTCGGATAACATGTTTGCAGGGGTGCACATAAGGTTTTTTTTAACTAAGGTGAGGACGTTCAGCTCACCTTCGCCAAATCGAATTCACCTTCGCCAAATAAACCCCTATTGCTAAAACTGTAACTTAATTTGTTTATTACACCGTTCACCTAAATAAAAAAACAAAACATATTTTGATTTTATTACAATAATTTTTGCTTCAAATTCTCCTTCGCCAAATTGGCGAAGGTGAATCTGTTCACCTTCGACAAATGGATTTCACCTTCGCCAAATAAACCCGTATTAGTAAAACTAACTTAATTTGTTTATTGCAAGTATGATAATATCTTATTAAGTATAAATTCGTATGGGGTATAATTATGGTGTGTAAAAATGGACAAGTTGAACGAATGTCGTTACTGTTTGCGTTTGTCGGTAGGATAGCTGTGCATTCATTTCATGTTCACATATTTTGATTTTGTTACAATAATTTTTGCCTAAAATTCACCTTCGTCTTATGTGCACCCCTGCTGTTTGGAAAGGTGAAGTAAAGTTCAAAGGACATCTTCCCTTTGTTAATATCTTGCTTGTCCAAGTAGATTGTGGGACTGTGGGCTTCCGATGCCTAACGAAGTGCGTACTGATTGCAGGCGGAGTAGGGAAGGGGGTGAAGAGGGGCGGGAGTGAGATGCAGGCTGGGGGCATCACTCCCGACGGCTTAATCGATGAGGACTTCGAACAGCACTTCGGCTCCCCTTCGCAGGTGAGTGGCAAACCGACTATAGACTATATAAAATGCCATAATTTTAGGTGTGATTTAGAATGCTAGGCAGTAGATATGGCAGTCACAACAATGTTTACAAGAATGGCATGAAGGTTGATCAGTAAAACAGTGATGGAGTTCATCGTCTGCTTTGTATTTGGATAGGAAGAAGATCGGGATCCGGAGTCAGAATTCAGGGACATTGCCAAATATGGCATCATCCAAGTCGCAGGTATTGTTGGTCGCTGTGCACGAGTGCAACGCTATAAAAACTGTTTGTTTGCTGCCAAGTAAAAATCCTTCATTATGCAACAGTTTTATGCTTTATATTGCAAGTCTTTTGCAGGCAACCCCAGATAAGCCTGGTGGTCTTTTTCCATCACTATTTAGAGTGAAGGTTTTCTATAACTTAGTCCGATGAGCGGTATGTTGAATTTTCGGAGGAATGGTGATATTTCCTTGTATGTCCGTTTCAGGCGACGATACGTTTGGAAGAAAAGTGATTGTGTTTGCAGCATGCAGACTGCCGCCAAAGGAAGACCTTGACCCCGGGGACGGGCACCCTCACACAAAGCTACTGTTGTAAGTATTGCCCTAGCGAGTGTTGGGGTGCGGGGGGGGGGGAACTGTCCAGTAACACTCTTACCGTTGCGTGAGCATTGTATTGTGAGTTGCTAAGCTTTCAGCAAAATTTTGTCTGGTGTTTTTGCAAATCACTAGGACAATTGGGATCAAAGAGTTCTTGACTAAAGCTATGAAATTTCGGGACAAAATAATCAAGTGAAACAGAATGTCGTGATGTAATTTGGGTGTTGAAAATATGTCTAAGCATTTCAGGCTAACTCTAAAATATGTCGTGACTGCCTTTGTAATCATTCTGAATTGAGATAATAAACTGAAATTTGGAGATTTGTGTTCAGTAGAACATCAGTCTCATAGTACCGATTCGATCTCGCTTAAAAATATCAGTTGGACCATAAACCTCCAAAAAGATGCTTTTTACGCGAGTCGAAGCATTTCAGGCTAACTCTGTAATTTTCAAGCTCCAGGCTATTAGCTCTCAGCCTGACTGTTTTCAAGCCATCTTTTTAGTCTGATTGACATAGGTCATCTGTAGATAGCCGGATCATCTTTTCAGACTAACAATAAGTAGCCTGTTTATAGTCGGAGCCTGTAATATATAGAAATATATGAGCTGTAGTGTGATACTTAGATGGTCAGTTTGCTTTGTTTTTTTTTCTAGGTATTTAAAGCACACATTGGACCAATATGTGGAGAATGACTATACACTTGTTTACTTTCATCACGGATTAACGAGTAAAAATAAACCTTCGTTTCGATGGCTCAGGACGGCATATAATGACTTCGACAGAAAGTTAGTCTTTTTAACCACCCTGTTTCCGCATGAGGGGAGTGGGGGTATTTATGAGAAAATAAGCATAGTGGTTTGGAGCATATTGAACTGGTAGTTTACTTTGTAGCGTTTTTTGTTGTTCTGTAATTATTGGGGTTTAAATCACAACACCATCAAGATTAATGAAGAAATGTATAAATTTAATAAATAAAAAATTATGAATACTCGAAGAAGATCTGAGTATTAATTTTATTAAGTAAAAAGTAGTGAATAATAAATAGTTTTATTAAGGTGTTTTGTCAATATGTGGACGTTTTACTAAATTGATTTAACAAAACGACTTAATTCAGTCTTTTACGATTGTCGGGTTTGTAAATGTTATTATTATTTTTTTTTTTTTTTGGTATGGATTCTTTGGTCTGGTTATCAGTGAAAATGTTTGTGTTTCTTATCGATTCTTTCTAAAAATTATTGTCTTATGTAAATTTTGGTTATTTAATGATTTCAGGTACAAGAAAAATCTCAAAGCTTTGTTTCTAGTCCATCCGTCAAATTTGATCAAAGTACTCTGGAACATTTTTAGGCCTATAATAAGGTGAGGATGTCTTGGAGAAAGACTTGACTGAATGACTGGGTGTCAAGGTCACAATCATTGTATTCAGAATGAAAGCAGATAGGGATGTGACGTCATTACAGTGAAAAATTGTGTCGGTAGTATCGTGTATCATTTTCGTGTCATTCCTGTATTATCATTTCTTTATCATTTTTATATTATTTCTGTAACATTTCTGTATCATGTGTGTGTGTCATTCCTATATCATGTATGTGTGTCATTCTTGTATCATGTGTGTGTCATTCCTGTATCATGTGTGTGTCATTCCTGTATCATGTGTGTCATTCCTGTATCATGTGTGTGTCATTACTGTATCATGTGTGTGTCATTCCTGTGTCATGTGTGTGTCATTCCTGTATCATGTGTGTGTCATTCCTGTATCATTCCTTCCCCCTGTGGTTTGGGGGGACTCTTGAGAATACGCCCACTGCTTCCTGTTCCGTGCATGGCGTAAGAGGCGACTAATCGGAATTTCTTTATTTCGAACTCCTCTTTTACTATTTCTTCATTCTTTCATCTTTTTCTCTCTCTCTTGTTCCTTTTGCTAGTGCGTCCCAATATACCAATCATAGTTTGTGACTGGGACGTTAAACACTAACTTAACAAACAGACAAACAAACCTGTATCATTCCTGTGTCAAATCTTAATCATTCCTGCATCATTTCGATATCATTCCTGTAACATTCCTCTAACATTTCTGTACCGAGAGTGGTTGAAGACGAATGTGTTGGCAATAGCAAAGTAGGGCAAGGAAAGGTGTTCTTTCAGAGGCCCTTGCCAGTTGTACATATGCTATATTTCCCAAGTGACTATTTTAACCTTGGAAATGTTTTTATTTTTTCGGGGGGGGGGGGGATTAATGGGGCTGGGGAGCGGTGGGGGCGTGGTTGATGGGTTTGGATGGAAGTGAAGAAAACAAAGATGAAGTGTGAGTTCTTTCTATTTCCCTTTCAGTGCCAAGTTTGGCCGGAAAGTGATGTACGTGAACTACCTGCATGAACTGGCTCAGTATATTCCGCTAGACCAACTCAATATTCCACAAAAAGTCAAAGAGTGAGTATGTGTGTGATGCTTGAGGTTGTAAACAGTTTGCGTTCTAATTGTACCGTTATTTTTCCCATTTGACGGTTTAACTGGAGTTGTTTATATATATAAGATAAAACAAAAATAGTAATAAATAAGTAAATAAATAAATAAACAAAGATTTTGTGAGTACAAAACATGGAGATGCAGTGCAACGTAATCAGATAACGACATAGATGGGATCATGAAGTTATGTCGTTTTATCCGGTATGTCGTTTTATCTGATATTTTCAAATAGCCCCAAAAAGCAATAATAGTAATAAAATTAAAAAATAAATAAATAAAAGAGTGGCTAGGACGACAAAGTCGTGTTGTCGCGAGGTCTGTGTCGTTATAACCGAGGTTTAACTATATCATAGTGCGCCTGTCCTTTAAATAGATTTTTGCTGTTTTGTGTCATTAAATCAATTCCAATTAGACCGCTTTCGCTAGTGAGTAGTAAAAATTACATTTGTGACCACAACAATTACGGTCTTGAAGACTTAAAACTTTGGAAATCAGCAAAAACCTTTTCCAGAAGTAATGCAAAACAACGTAACACAGTTTTGACATGCCATATACTAGTAAACGATCCGACGTCGATTTGAAGTTGCGACGTTGACTTTCCCAAGTGCAACATTACATCTGTTGTGATTTCGTTGTTGTTGGTCATAGATCGACGTCTAATCAACGATTTCGAACAACGTTGAATAGACGTTGGTAAGCAATGTTGTTTAAACGTGACATTTGTTCGCAACTCAAATCCCACTTTCTCCGATATCTAATCATCGTTTTTGATGCCACCTTGAATAGCTGTGTAATTATATAGTTGTCGGAGTCACAACCAAGGTGAGAACTTCGAATTTCGAAATAAATACCTCTTTGGAGAGGTAAAAATAGATAAATAAAAAAAGTGCTTTACAACTACCTTCCTGACAAGCGTTCACCTTTATGCCTTCCTCGGCGCTACCTTCGTAGCAGAAATATTCACCTTTTACTCATAGCTGTCTTTCTGTCCTAGGCCTCGGGACATTCTTTTTTCTCTGAGAATGCCTTTAAGTAGCTCAGCTGGTAACCAGTAATACCATGGCAAGCATGTGTTAGCGAAGAGAGGTCCCACTAACTGACTCCCTAATGACACTTGCAGTATCCAGAGATCAAGTTTTGCCTTCGGAAAGATGCTATTACCAGCCTCATTCGTAACCTATATATTTGCTACAAATCGGCCCAAATAAGAATTGCTCCAAATAAATTCATAAGGTATGGAAACAACTGAAGGGTTCCGTGCACAAACCTGTTATGTAGGGTTAACAGCACTCGAGAAAATCGCTCTTAAAGTTAGGAAAACTGCAAAATGTTAATTTTAAGTCTGATTGTTATTGTCTGACCGATTTTAATAAGTGAGGTATATCTCCAGATTTGTCACTGCTTGAAAAACACGATAAGCTATAAAAATGCAATATTTATGTGTAAATGTGCCAGAAAACCAAGAAAAACTAAAAAAATCAACATGGTATTACGGCTTAGCATTCACAGTGAAAATGTCATTCAGGGTGCACATTCCTGTTATTCCGACTTAGCATGTAAACAAATGTCCAGATAACATGTAAAGCGCCTGTTTTAGTTAGGTTTCAAAAACATGCATATTTGTATGCATGACCGGAAGTAACGTTGTTTTACATGAGTCGCCCCACAAATGATAAAAATAATGAAAGTTACTCGAAAACATGTTAGACACGTATTCGTTGGTTTTACACGTTTAAAAGGCATATTTTAGGAAAATAATGACATTCACTCTATAGTAACGTTATTTCGCTACCACCCCAACCAAGCAAGTTTAAGTAAATTTTTATATCCGTTTCCCGGAGTTTTAATGCGTACAGCCCCCCCCCTCCCATCACTGGCCAGAATCAAGGACCGACAAACAGTTAATTCTTATAGTTAATTCTTATACAGTGGAACACTTTAATCCGACATCGTGGGAACGATCAGTTTACGTCGATTTATCCAACATAATTTTAATGCAAAACTAGACCGAAATTCGCACAGCGAATTAGACTCCACTTGGAATGATAACTGAAAACGGAAGGTAGATGATATTGCTATTTGTTAACAATTTTCACATGTCTGAATGTAGAACATCCTCCTAAATACTACCAGCTATACCGGTAAGGTCAAGGTAAAAATTTTTATCAGGTGCACCACTACAGATTAACCTCCATACATGTGCCAAGTTTGATTGGTCTAGCTTCGGCGGTCTTGGAGGAGATGTCTGGAAACCGATTGCTCTATCTCTTACTATATTCGAGATGAAGGCCAACTTCCGGGGGCTCGAAAGTGACCTGGAGGTCAAGGACACCGGATGTTATACCTTACGTAACGTCGCATGGGGGGTGGAGGGCCAAAATGAAGTTAAAAATCTCTTACCGTATTCGAGATAAATCATTGTTTTCTTAAATAACGTTTTTCGCGATTTGACCTGGACCATCAAGGTCAAGGTCAAAAAGTTTTAACGGGTGCCTCAGATCACATCGTCCTTTAATATGTGCCAAGTGTGGCTTTTCTAGCTTCAACGGCCTTGCAGTTGATGTCTGTTAACGGATTGACCTTTTTCTCGATTTGACCTTGACCAGTAAGGTCAAGGTCAAAAATTTTTATCAGGTGCACCACTTCAGATAACCCTCCATGCATGTCCCACGTTTAGTTGGTCTAGCTCCAGCGGTCTTGGAGGAGATGTCTGGAAACCGATTCGGCTCAAGAAGAAAAAAAAATAAAACAAGCATGTCCAAGGACATGACCCTTGTTACCCGCGTTACCAAACAAGGAAAGAGAGAAAAACTCTGAAACGAATACTGTTATTCCAAAAAACGAAGAACTTTGTTTCTGAATGTAACTTTTTCATAATTTAATACACAAAAACGCGTTTTCCCGGGTGGAAGCTACCCGAAAAGGGATGTTGGAGAGGTTGTGTTTTGACGATTCACGTATTTACCGACATTTACACAATTTTACAAAATTTTTGAAATTCCACCATTTCGGCATTTTTTGTCATTTGCGAAAAAAAAACGAAGTCCACGTGGAGAAGCACCTAAGAAACTTTCGATTAAAATTTATAACTATTTGAAAAAGACTGAGAGAAATGAATGGTTTGACAATTCAGTTATTTACTACCATTTATTCCAGGCCAAATTTCAAAGTTCCGCCATTTCGGTAGTTTTTGGCGAACCACGAAAAAATAATAGCCTGGTTTGCGAACCCCTGGAAAACATCCCTTCGTAACATCTAAACGATTGGGGTAAAACTGTAGGAGGAGTTGCATTTTAAAAATGGGTCAAACGGGCAGAAAAAGTGCCGCCATTTTGCCAGTTTTTCGCCAATCGTCAAAAAAAAGTGATAGCTAGGTGGGGGACCACCCAGGAAACATTTCTGCGCAATATCAAAACGATTGGAGCAAAACTGTAGCAGTAGCATTTTAAAGAAAAAGTTTAACATACGCACATACATTCAAGCCCCCTATAGTGATACGAATAATCCAGTCCGACAAAGTCGGCTGGGTTAAAAAATGGAGGAAAAAATGGTGAAGAATTCGAGGCAAGCTATCCCCATTTGGTATTTTCAGTACCTAGTGGGAATTAGAAATGGGACCCGAAAATGACGAATAATCAGATAAAGCGTCTTATCCATTGTCGGTTTAAATAGGTTGGTCACAGTGCGTACTGAAAATCTGGCAACAATTTTATGGGACCAATGTAAAATTAACTGGGTCTGACAGATGAATACCCTATTATCGCCCACTTTTTGGTTTTAGACATTTCATATGCATATGTTGAGAAATTATTCACATTCAATCTATGGTAAAGTTAGTATTTTATTATCATATCTAAAATAAATTTGACTACCGACTTTATTTTGGCAGAACAAACAAAAAATAAATGGTTACACGTGTAATTCGCGATAATTATATATATTATATGTAAATGTTTACGTGTCAACAAGGGATAACATTTTTGTGCACCCGAGAATTCTGCATTGTTTACATTTTATCTCTGATATTATTTGCATGTTAACGCAACTTAACAGGATTGTGCAACCCTGAAAATTTCGAAATTTAAATGGAAAAGACCTGCTTTCTCGGCATGTCATTATTGTTCACCTGATTTCTCATTTCAAAGTGGGCTTAACATGTTTTGATGACCATTTCTAAGCATATTTCATCGGTATGTCTGGACTCCAGGAACTCAAATATACCTCAGTGCACAAACATGTTATTTCAACGTAACAGGTTTGTGCACGGAACACTTCAACTGTTTTCTGAAGTGACAAAAACAATAACAATAATCTGCACGGTCTTTGGACAACTCGGCCCATTACCAACTCGGCCCATCGCGAAAGACGATTCGGCCCAACTTTTGGACAACTCGGCCCATTCGTGAAAGACGACTCGGCCCAAATTACCAACTCGACCAAAAACATTTTTAACGATCATGTTCTCCAACTATACGAGTTTTTTAGTATCTTTTATGGAAGAAATGTTAGAACTTTGTCCATTGACGGTTATGCATGTGTCAGGAGAACAAACCACTTCTAATTGTGGATGACAGTATGAGATTATTACAGAGAAAAACAAACTTTGTACCAGGGTTATGGACGGGGTTTGGACAACTCGGCCCACTACCAACTCGGCCCTTTTTGGACAGCTCGGCCCAAACTTTTTTGGACGACTCGGCCCACTTTTACCGACTCGGCCCAATTGTGAAAGACGACTCGGCCCACTTTTTTGCCACTTAACTATTTACTATTTGAGTTTTTATTGTTGATTTTGATTAGAACTAGCAGCCCTTTTATGACACAGTTAGCATTTTTAATACGATTTAGTTAAACCATGAAAGACAGGATACATATGCATTGTTTTTCACGATGACAGGGATGACTGCAACTAATGAATACTCCGGTGTTATTGAGCCCAACTGCAATTTCTGCTACCTTCGATTGCATTTCTTATGATCAGTATTGTTTTTCACAATGACAGAGATGACTGAAAGGAGTCTGAATGTCACAAACTTAAAATATTACAATACCTATTTAGCACACCATTTTATGGTTTATGATGCGGGTACAGATATCACTCGCCATACACCTCATGTGTTATGGTGATAATGGGTCATTTTACACACCAAAAAATTGCACTTCAACACTCTTTAAACTTGGTTCTTAAAATTGCAATAATTGCAATTAAAATGTTGTTCACATGGTCGCCTACACTGGTACAGATTGCAATTAATTCCCATCACTCTCAACCAAAATACCAGAATTTAATGAGCGATTTACAATTGGTTTTACTCACGAGTGTTATATTGTAAATACAATTAATTGTTCACAACAATAATTGCTATTCATTTCAATCAAAGGTAGCACTCAGGCTCCCTTGATGTGCATTCAAACCTTTGATCTAACAATCACAGAGCACATAAAGGTGTCAAAAGAACTCTATTATTGTTTTGAACAAAAACATCTTTCATCTTAAAATCACAAAGAGTACATAAAAAAAATTATAATTTTTATAAATTGCGTCTAAATAATTCTGTTATTGTCATGAGCAAGAGTTGCTTGATTGCATTAAAAGCCGTGATTCTTGGTGCCGATATATCAAAATTGGTGCTGGGAACCCCACGAAATTTTTTTCACAATTAATATGGTGTGTAAACATATTTAATGTTTGGTGCCGACTTTGAAAGGTGGTACAAACTTGCCCATAGAAAGTGGCGCTGACCTGACCAAAAACTACCGACAATGTTTCGTGCCGCCTCAGTTAGGTGCCGACTTGTCCATAAGTTCTTTGGACAACTGCCATAGCATCAGTGGTTGTTTCAACAAAAGTATTGGCGTTGTAAAGTTGAAGAAAACAAATCAAATAAAAATCCAAAGAGCCATTCAAAAGTGAATAATAAAAATCCCGGCGACTTTGTGTCCACTTGCAGGCATGTTAAGTGTGATAGCAATATAATACGGGGGCACAGTAGCTGTAAGTGAAGGAAAATATCTTGATCTTGAAATAACAATGATTTCTAGAAAATGGCGAGT
The DNA here is from genome assembly GCA_949752745.1 of Protula sp. h YS-2021. Taxonomy (NCBI): domain Eukaryota; kingdom Metazoa; phylum Annelida; class Polychaeta; order Sabellida; family Serpulidae; genus Protula; species Protula sp. h YS-2021. The sequence goes on along the minus strand of OX457025.1, from coordinate 91,486,820 downwards.
CAGTTATTTATTCAATATTTTAGCAATTAAACATTTCTTCCAGCAAGCCAAATTATTTAACTCTCAGAATTAAGGGATATTTTCACGGCACAAAGTTAGTTATTCGCATGCTGCTAAAATTGTCCTTGTATGAATTTCGAACATCAAAGAATCAACCGAGCTACATTTGAAACTAAGCAGATAATCGTGATTAAGTGTTAAGTATGATCCTCTCAGAACAACTTGAGTTGTGTTATGAGTAGGCCTACCAGTTGAAAGTGATCTGACTAATGGTCTTAGAGCCTTTGCATTACCTCTGTATCGCCATTTTTTGGCGAGTTGCTTAAACAAGTGAACGCCTGGCAGCGTTCTGTGGCAATTTCAAACCGATCGGAACAAAACCCTAGGAGGAGTAGCACTTTGTACAGTTCCCTAACGCACGTATATACATATAGACGGCAGCTGAGCTCCCACCTCCCCCCCCCCCCCCCCCCACAGCGGTCTGTACCAGCCAAACGCACGTTCTCGCCATGCTGGAATGCAGTCTGTGAAACGTTTTAGGAGCAATGCTTTAATGTAAGTAGTTATTCTCCTGATTTTGCTAGATTTGCCGATCGTCACGAATAAAATGACAATCAACCCATCACTAAAAAAGGATGTTTGAACTATTCTGACGTTTTCGTGTACATACCAATTTATTTTTAAGTCCATTTATATTCAAAGCGCATTTTACAAATTTCAGCGTATTTTGGTAAGTTACCAAGATATTAGCAGACTTGAAGCTGTTATACGTACAGTATTCATTTGTACAGTTTAGATGTTGAAACTGCAGTAAATTCATTCGTTTTGGAATAATGATCTAGCTTTTCCCAAGCCTAAAATGCTCCAGGCTTCAAACACAATCTATGTTAAAAAAACTTGTACATCGATTTCTGAGCAGCTGTATCAAGCATATATGGCGTAGGAGAATTGTGATTTGACAAATGGAGTTTAGTTTTTAGTGTCCTGTGTCTAAAAGCGAAACGAAAATAAATAATTTAATGAGAACGATCTATTTTATACGCCTTCCATGTCCAGCTGTTATGTCGCCATCAAGTATTCATGTTTCCGTAGATACGTTGTTGTCGAGAACTTCCGGTTGTTGTCGAGAACTTCCGGTTGTTGTCGAGAACTTCCGGTTGTCGAGAACTTCCGTTGTGTATCCTCCGTCGACTCTACTTTGTTCTGTCTCGGGGAGTTTTGGCCTGAATACGTTCTATAACTAACGCGTGCTTTTACTATATTTCTACGTAATTATATATAGGTCTTTGTGTATAAGAGTATTTCCGTATAGCAAATAGGAATGACTGGATTTTGTCAATAACAGATCAATAGTAAAGAAGCATAACTAAAGGTACGTCGTCACGATAGTTGAGCTTATCGCTGTGTTACACCGGCTGATTCATTGACATAATCGTATCTGGACAGTTTAACTGAAGCGCTCAATAAAACCGCCAGTTAATGACTGTCTCGTTTTAGGCACGGCCTTGGGCAAATATATCAAATATTCTTCACCGGTGATAAAATGGTAAAATCAGTTCCTCATTGGAGATGCCGTAACTGAACAAAGTACAAGAAAAATATCAATTAGATATTATATGAAAAGTTGGACATTTAATGCTTGCTGTGAAGATAAGCTATTGTGTTGAGATTATGGGATAAAATATTGGTCACGAAACCAAAATTCCAGGAGAGTGCAGGTGTGCACATTACATGTGGTTAGCCGGGAAATGGGCTGCGGGTCCTCCATAACCGCTGAGGTGAAAAGGTGAATTCTTAAATTACTTCCCCTTGGTCATGGGGATTTCTGCTTCACTACTCTGATTCAGTGAAATCCTGAGCAGTAGCTAACTACACGGTGGAACTGTGTTCATTACAGTGAGCTGTTCACCAATAAGAGGCTTGTTGTATGGTGGCAGATCGAACGCGAGACTTGTCTGTTTGGTCACTAAGGGAGGTTTCCTTCTGTTATTTTTTTTTTAGTTAAATAGCTAACGAATGACTTTTGTGGGAACGAATTGCCTTTGTTCAGTCATGGGCAAACTGGGGGTGGGGCGGGGATGGGTGCTTATTCTGAGATGAATTGTCCAGGGCGTGATGCGTGAATACTGCCCTCAGCACTGGAATTATTGTAAAATTGTTCATAAACTGAACAGGTAGAACGTTGTAACAGGTGGAGATTGGGTGGGTGGTTCGCTGATTTAGAGCATAGCATGGTGTATGATTTGCCTCGATCGTGAACAGGAATATTATGTTTATTATAAACCGGCGCGATAATTACATGCATGCAGGCTTTGGATACTCTAAATAAAGTGCAACGACGTGATAATAGTGAAAAAGTTATTCTCTTGTGAGTGACGTTAGGCCTTTTGCCACCGTGACGTATGTGTTTGTGTTTCCTGGGTGCGTGTTCTTTTTCAGCAGTTAGCGTCGTGACGTCATGACTTTTGCCGCCGTGACGTATGTGTTTCCTGTGCGCATGTTCTGTTTTAGCCATGATGCCTTGCACTTAGCGTCGTGACGTCATGACTTTTGCCGCCGTGATGTATGTTTAGCCTGTGGGCTTGCTCTGTTTTAGCCATGATGCCTTGCACTTAGCGTCGTGACGTCATGACTTTTGCCGCCGTGACGTATGTTTATCCTTTGCCTATGTTCTGTTTTAGCCATGGTGCCTTGCAGGTAGCGTCGTGACGTCATGACTTTTGCCGCCGTGACGTATGTTTATCCTTTGCGCATGTTCTGTTTTAGCCATGGTGCCTTGCAGGTAGCGTCGTGACGTCATGTCTTTTGCCGCCGTGACGTATGTGTATCCTTTGCGCTTGTTCTGTTTTCAGCCACGATGCTTTGCAGTTGGCGAAGAACAAACCGACGCCCGTGCCGACGAGTATAATTCACGCCCCCGCGCCCACGGCGCAGTTCGGGGTCTCATTACAGTTGTAAGTTTCCCGTTTAGTGCTATGTTAGTGTGATATCCCCAGTAAGTCCTATAGTTATACATTATTTCCGAAGTTTAAAGCGTCGATTCATTTGCATAATAGAATATTTTCGGTATAACGTGACAAAATATAACATTGTATTTAGAAAAATGAAGCAAATGAAATAATCTTAATTAATTGTTTATAGAGTAAATCAGATTTAAATATTCTAAATAATTTTTACAGTATCAAAGAACATAATGGTGGCGAGCAAATACCGCCGGTTGTGCGGCAATGTGTCGAGTATCTCACGGAGCATGGTACTAGTTCTTTTCTCCTTCTTTCCATCTGACACTTTGTTTGCACGATTTTGCCAGCCATTCCCTTGTATTATTTCGTGTGTTCTTTTGATGTTTTTTGATTATGAATTATTATGTTGCTTACAGTAAAACAAAATCAGTTATTCATTTGTTCCAGTTAAATAAGATAAATCGGTTACAAGGTATTATGTGTGGATTTGGTTAGGGAAACACAAGTTTTTTGTTCATGAAAAAAAAAAAAAGTTTCAGCTTGAAGAATGCCATATGCTGTGATGTTTCGTGCACTGGGCGCTCTAGTTCAGCTTTCGTTTTGAAATAACTCTGTTAATGGTACTTTTTCATAGTCAGTAAAATTTTGTCTTCAATTTCAATACGCTCCAGCCACCCTCCTTAAAATTTGGAACTGATTCTGTCTTAGGTTTAGAAGTAGAAGGTATATTCCGTAGATCCGCCAGCGCCGTCACGCTAAAGAAAGTGCAGCGTCTGTTCAATGAAGGTATGACTGCATAAGATCATGAAGTAGCTTAGCTTTCTTTTTTTTCACAGGTAAAAATACGTCAATCAGTACATGCTAGACGAACGAGTTTATATGTTTATTCTGTAGTCTATTTAGACCTACCTTCTTCTAATTATTTTGCGTGTTGGGAAGTATCTTCTACAGTGCCACGCATGGAACAATGTCGTGTGGTCGTTCAGGCTGGTACTTGTTACAGGTCAACGCGTGGATTTCGCTGGTCTCGGTGACGTACACATTCCGGCCGCTATATTGAAGAGCTTTCTCAGACAGCTACCAGAGCCTCTCCTCACGTACGACCTGTACGACCACATCGTGCATGTTCAGTGTAAGTAGCCTCTTCTCACGTATGACCTCTATGACCACATCGTACATGTTCGGTGTAAGTAGCCTCAACTCGCGTGTGACTTCGATTACCACATCGCACATGCTCAGTGTAAGTAGTCTGCTCTGTCTTACGAGAAGATATGTTAAGCTTTCAAATCGATGACTTTTCCTGGGAAGTGCATCAGTTCTGTCTTGTGGTTGAGGGATGGGAGGGGGGGGGGGGGTTATGTTTGATGGACACAGTGTGATGTGTTGACAAGAGGGTGTGGATGTTTTGCTTGGCAGCTCTGGAGAACAGGGAGCGCATGGCGGAGATGCAGCGACTACTCCACGACGAGCTGCCCGAGGATAACTACCAAGTGCTCAAGTTTGTCATACGTTTTCTCACAAAGGTACGCACCGCCACCCCTCCCCAGGCCTCATAAAGGTACGCACCGCCACCCCTCCCCTGGCCTCACAAAGGTACGCACCGCCACCTCTCCCCTGGTCTCACAAAGGTACGCATCGCCACCTCTCCCCTGGCCTCACAAAGATACGCAGCGCCACCTCTCCCTGGCCTCACAAAGGTACGCAGCGCCACCCCTCCCCTGGCCTCACAAATGTACGCATCGCCACCCCTCCCCTGGCCTCACAAAGGTACGCAGCGCCATCCCTCCCCTGGCCTCAGAAAGGAACGCAGCGCCACCCCTCCCCTGGCCTCACAAATGTACGCATCGCCACCCCTCCCCTGGCCTCAGAAAGGAACGCAGCGCCACCCCTCCCCTGGCCTCAGAAAGGAACGCAGCGCCATCCCTCCCCTGGCCTCAGAAAGGTACGCAGCGCCACCCCTCCCCTGGCCTCAGAGAGGAACGCAGCGCCACCCCTCCCCTGGCCTCACAAAGGTACGCAGCGCCACCCCTCCCCTGGCCTCACAAAGGTACGCAGCGCCACCCCTCCCCTCACTGGCCCGGCCGGCCTCAAGCTAGGGTACAGTTGTGCTTGTTGAATTTGTGTTTGACAGCACAGTGCACAGCTTCGGGTTGACACGAAAATGATTTTGGCCTAAATGATTTTGCAAATATGATAAGTTTAAAAACAAAGAAACTTAATTTTCTTTTAAAATAAAATTTATACAAAATAAGGGCGTTATTTGCACATCAAGTAAACTTTGTTGCTATAGGACAAATAAATACACAAGGAATCCAGATAGTAAAGAAACAAAACATGGTATTGGCGTGAAATTTTCTGAGAAATTTTTTGAAATGCAAAAGACAGGATTGATTTTTTTCAGGTGGTGGCAAGCAGCAAAGTCAACCTGATGACGGACAAGAATCTGGCCATCGTTTTTGGACCAAACTTAATGTGGTCGAAAAGCCAGGCATCTCTGACGTCATTAGGATATGTGAACACTTGCGCCGAGCTACTTATCAACCATTGTGACGAGTTATTCCAGAAATAGTATCAGAAATACTCCTGTTTTTGGGTCCAAGAAAACACAGTATAGTTTTCACATTTTAGCTGTTGTAGTGTTACGCTATTTTCCTGTGAAGATGAGTTTACAAGAACGGGTCTGACTTAGATCTCTTCACTCCAGTTTAGCGTCTTAAAATATATGTTTTGAAACAGCAGGGCTGCAGGATATATGCAAGAATGCCAATGTATAGACGCCAATCAGAAGTCCCATCAGCTTCCGACTTTCCCGAGGAGACACTTTTTTAAGTCTCTTACGGAAAAAAATGACTGAAAAGTAAAACAACTATACAGGAAAAATTATTTTAATTAAAAAAAAAAACAGGCGTGAGAGCATTGCTCACTGTATCCAACATTTCAAAATTTTGCACAGTGTGTGTTTTAGCTTAAATTGGAGATATTGCATTTATTTTTAAAACAAAGCTTGGTGCACTTTTGTTACGGTTTGTTGTTTTTTTTCTGAGTTTTTTTTTTTTGTATCGGTTACTCGGATGGTTCTTTTTTATCCAGAAAACCTTTTAATCTGTGCTACTAAATATCAATAACAACGTGTTTGTCTTTTTACAGTGCCAAACGTAAAACCTGCGGAGCTTCAGAGCGTGTGTTTTGTTACCCTTTTCAAATCATTCTTTGAATTGGATTAACGACAGTCGTGTTTCAAAGTCCCTCAATTGTAGTAGTAGTACTACCAATTGTACAGAAAATGGGACCATTAGATTGATGTAAAGTGGCTTCAGAGGGTACTTTTGTGTCAGGGCAAGGTAAACATGTTACACATTACACTGAGAACCTGCGATCTCACTCCCATTATCGCCTACCATCTCTCATTATCGCCCATTGAAGCTAAATATCACAGTGGCAGCATCATTTAATGCAAGCTTAATCTTTTCAAAAAGAAAATGTCTTATTTTAAAGATCTTCCGCCCAGTGCACAACTTAACTGTCGTGTCAGAAGTGACTATAGAAAACGGTAAACTCGAAACTACGTCAACTTGGATACAAAGTATGTCTGGCTGATGGTCTTATTAGGTTCGGAGAGAAAGTAGTTCACTAATAACTTCCCCATACAGTACTAATGTATTTATTTTTCTCTTTGTCAATAATGTCAAATAACAAACTTCCACTTCAAGCATATCCACCTTGTGCTAGTTTTTGTGTGTAAATCGTTGTGAAACAAAGTAACCTCAAAGCGTGTGCGCTTTAGGATTGATTTCGTACCACTCCCCCCCCCCCCCCCCCAGATAATTGTGTTGCTAAAAGCTAATGTTTTGCTAAACATAAAAAATGTAATTTTGGAAAATACAGGGTGAAGTATATCTGTGACATTAGATATTTCGTTTTCTTGGTGAATTCAGTATAAAACAAGCCACCCCCGGAACATCGAGGTTTGTTCCACGACAAAGTTACCCGTAACCTTCGTATGCTCCGAAAAGTTGGCTTCACAGGAAACGTGCCCAGAGTAGCGGAAGTTGGGTGATCTGGCTAAGTCACGCAGACAGTTTTTGAATTGTACCTTATGTGCAATAAAAGTCCAGTTTATTAATGAACTTTGGGTCGCTCTGCGTGCAAACAGAGCAGTTGACTTCTATGAATACGACCTACGGGTAATCTCACCAAGATCGGCTTGCTTGCGTCATACTTGTTTACAGTCGCTGACGGTGAAATCTTTTGATTGTCAGATAAAGTGCCCCGTTTGTCTTGTCTGGCTCTGTATATTTTTAGACCATGTTCTAAGAGTGTTAGTGTTTGGTTTGTTAATTTGACATATTTTAAGATGGAAGCAACATGGGTGCGTTTGACTTGGTTGCGTTGTGCTTGGTTCACCTTTTCCGTGAACGTCTTCATGAAATAAAATTAGTGACACAGAGAAAATAACAGTAAATAAAATCAGTCACATTGAAATTGAATCACATGAAATTTTCGGAATACTTAGAAGTAAATTGGGAGAATTTTAAGACAAAACGGAAATAAGTCAGTTTCGTCTACCATCTGATAAAAAGCCCCCAATGTTTGACTTCTTTTAAAGAGCGGTGAATCCCATGCACCGGTATATAGCGGTGAATGATGAATCCCACGCACCGGTAAATGGCGGTGAATTCCATAAACCGGTAAACAGGGATGAATCCCATACACCGCTAAATAGCGGCGAATCCCATACACCGGTTAATAGCGGTGAATCCCATAAACCTGTTACTTGCACAACAGGTTAAGGTCCCATTTCCTTTAACCTACACCGTTTAATCGGTTGCGGTAGGGGCATACTTTGGTTTGTATAGCAAAACAGTTGCTGAAGAAAAATGGCTTTCCCTGTTTTCCAATAAAGGTGACGTCATTAGGTGACACCCCTGATTTTTGGAACCGTCAGGTGGGGGATTCATTTGATTTATTGCTCTCACTAACAGTAGGAAAAATTGTTTATTTAATTAAATAACATGTATATAATAATTAAAGATTAGAATTGTAGATGAAAGACGGTGAAACAACGTGAGTGTCGACAGTATTATTTTAAGCCATGTTTACACTGCATGTGTTGTGTAGTTTTTAGTCTGAAGCGTAGCGCGGTTGAGATGTATTGATTTCGTTTTCAAAAGAGGTTTTGTATGTGATAATTATTATCTCTAGTTCTAAAAAATAAATTTTTATTTATGTTATTTCTACGTTTTTATATCGAATAAAAAATAGAAATTTGAATAAAATATTCATTCGACAATAATAAAAATGTAACTGAATTTCAGAAGTGGTGATTTTGTTTGCATTGAGGCATTGGGAAGAATTCATTATAGTGAAGGGTAGTTTAGGCTGTTAAAAATTAGTGGAGTGGTTCCATGAAAAAAGAAGGAAAAATGAGTATTGAATCTCAGAAGTAGTTATGAGGCGTTATGCGACTGCTGTAAGCCAAATTTTGCGTCGACTTGATGTACATCCACTTCCATTGTGAACAGTTAAGCAACTTTCTGAGGACCAAGTTAATTTTTTCGTAGCGAAGTGGGTGAGTAGTAATTAGGACCTATATGTGACGGTCGTCTGTACACTACGGGATGATATCTGATTTTGGTAAATGTATAACCAAGAAAAAACATTAAATCACTGATACAAGTTCGGTCGGTATAGCGTGCTAAGATTGTTGATTTCTGAAATGAGATTCCAATGATTGATTCGTCTGCTCACTAACACCTTTTTGATGGGACCTATTTTGTAAAACATCAGGGCACTAATCTAAGCCATGAAAAGATTGATTTCACAGTAAGCAATACATAAATTCAGTGCGCTCAAAAATCTAATTGTTGTTAAGGGCACGTAAGTCATTTTAAAAAAAATGCAGTTTTATATCATTATTGAATCAGTCAATAAAGAAGTTGGAAAGTGCTATGTTTTTGGATTATTTTGTCTCCCAAGTTCCGTTTATGTATTGTTGAATGTGTGAGCGAATTCTTATGCGAACAATATTTTGGTAACGGAAATTCAGAACGACTTCAAAAACGGTTTTACTGTTCTGGGAGTGAATTAATAGTGAAACATGACGTCATGGCGTGAAATTAGGTTCTTTTAATGACCATTGTGCTTAAGTAGCCAATAATGCCAAAGGACTATGAGCCCGGATGGTTCGGTAAACTTTTGACGCATCTCACATTTTTAGGGAGGGCGTATGACGTCATTACGTAAAAGTTTTGTGTGCAAACTTTCTCAGCTGCTAAGCATCAGACGTTAAGGTTTACGGAATTGCTAAAATATGTATGTTTTCTAAAAGATCTTGATTGCGAAATATCTCTATAATGGAATGACATGTCGACTTAAAACTCTGTATGGATATTCTGTATTCAATAGGTTGGCCTATCTGTAACGTTTGTGCAAGATTTCTCTACTGCAGAACATCGGAAATCCTTTAGATTTGGTGAGATTGTTGCTTGGACGGTTCGGAGGATTCTGTCAAGTTTGGTCGCTAGAAATCACCGCATATGATGTCAATGCGTAAAACACTCGTTTGTTAAAAAGCGAAATAACTGCATAAAGTCGAACGGTTTTTGTTAACCCCAGCTTCTAATGAAGCAGGACCCATAGCAGTCGTTGAAAGTATGCGCGTATGTACGATTTTATGTTGAAGGGTCGTATCTCCGAGGTGTTTTGCCTGAATGTTTTGCAATTTTGGTTGGTAGCGGACAAAGTACCAAAACATGTTCAATAAAATCTTAAATAACTCCAGGAAAATAGTATTACTGTCTTTGAAATGTTAGGTAACGATGGCAAGCAATACAATCTACCTAGCTGTTACTTTTTTGGTGATTGGCCAAAAAATTAGCGAAAATTTTGGCGAACCCCCCCCCCCCCCCCCCCCCTCTCTCGAAATCAGTAAAATGTTAATGAACTCCAGGAAAATAGTCTTACTGTCGTGAAATTGTAAGTGAGAGTAGCAAGCTTAAATTACTCAAGGAAACTAGTATTATTGTCTTGAAATTTTAGGTAACGGTAACAAGCAATACTATATACCTGGCTATTAGTTTTTTCGTGATTGGCAAAAAAAAAGGTGGTGAAAATTTTGGCGAAAAACCAATTAATTTTTTTCAGTTAAATCTTAACGATCCCAGGAAAATGGTCTAAAAGTCTTGAAATTTTAAGAAAAAGTAGCAGGTCTTCCTTCCTACCTATCTGGCTGATGCAATTTTTGATGATAAGCCAAAATTATCCCCCGTGGAACGGAGGGATATAGTTTTGAACTTACTGGTCTGTCTGTCTGTCCGTCTGTCAGGCTTCAGTCTCACGCGCCTACAGGCCACATTAATAGATGGATTCGTTTCAAATTCTGTGCACGGCTTCTCGCCTCTCTGGACCCTTTCGCAGTGCAGTGACCAAGAATTGTCCGGATCGGCAAAAAATTGACAAAATGGCGGACTCTTGAAATGGGCGTATATGCAGCAGGCTCACGCGCCTACAGCCCGCAATGATAGATGGATTCGTTTCAAATTCTGTGCACGGCTTCTCGCCTCTCTGGACCCTTTCGCAGTGCAGTGACCAAGAATTGTCCGGATCGGCAAAAAATTGACAAAATGGCGGACTTTTGAAATGGGCGTATATGCGGCAGTCTAACGCGCCTACAGCCCGCAATGATAGATGGATTCGTTTCAAATTCTGTGCACGGCTTCTCGCCTCTCTGGACCCTTTCGCAGTGCAGTGACCAAGAATTGTCCGGATCGGCAAAAAATTGACAAAATGGCGGACTCTTGAAATGGGCGTATATGCGGCAGTCTGACGCGCCCACAGCTCGCAATGATAGATGGATTCGTTTCAAATTCTGCACACAGGTTCCCTGGACTTTCCACTTCCACCTTTCAATTTTGCGTAGTCAACACGTAACAGCGTTACACACACCATATCGCCCACGGGAAAGACGTACTCCTCGAGACGTAGTCGGCGAAAAACCAAAACATTTGCAGTAAACATTTACAGCGAAATATCTCAAGGATAATAGTATAACTGTCTTGAGTTTTAAATAAAGGTAGCAAGCATTACTATATATTATGCTGCGACTTTTTAGCCCAGCTTACGTTATACGGCTTGTGCTTATTTACTCGATTGGACAATTTTTGTATTTTTGGGAATTTCTGAAGAAAAATTTTCAAAAAATTTAATTCAAAATGCATCTCCTCTTACGTTTTTGAACCGATATCATTTATTTTCGTATGAGATTTCCCTAAGGTATCTTGCGTACGGCTTGTGCTTTTCTAGTCGATCGGATAATTTTTGAATTTTTGGGGAATTTTTTAAGAAAAAAATGTATCTCCACTTGCATTTTTGATCCAATGTCGTTCATTTTTGGAGTGCAGCACCCCTGCATACGATTCTTGGTTTTTTAGACAATTTTTGTATTTTTGGAGAATTTTTGAAGAAAAACTTTAAAATGCGTTTCGCCCTACAGTTTTTATCCGATTTCATTTATTTTTGGTAAGAAACACATCCTAGATGGGGCATGCATATGATTTGTGCTTTTGTAGTGGATCGGACAATTTTTGTATTTTGGAGGGAATTTTTGAAGAAAAACTTTAAAATGCCCTTCCTCCTGTAGTTTTTATCTGATTTCATTGATTTTTGGTATGAGGCATTCTAGGTGGGTGTTACATACGGCTTATACTTTTTTAGCCGATCGGACTTTTTTTGTATTTTGGGGAAATTTTTGAAGAAAAAACTTAACTGCATTTCCCCCTACAGTTTTTATCCGATTTCATTTATTTTTGGTAAGAGGCATTCTAGGTGGGTCTTACATACGGCTCATTCTTTTTAGTGGATAGGATAATTTTTGAATTTTTTGGGAATTTTTGAAGAAAAAACCTTAAAATGCCGTCCCTTCTGTAGTTTTTATCGATTTCGTTTATTTGTGGTATGAGGCATTCTAGGTTGGTCGTACATACAGCTTGTGCTTTTTAGTGGATCGAACAATTTTTGGGGGAATTTTTGAAGAAAAAAACTTCAAAATGCATTTCTCCCTACAGTTTTATCGGATTTCATTTATTTTTGGTGTGAGGCATCTTAGTCGGGTCATGCATACGACTTGCGCTTTTTTAGTGAATCGGACAATTTTTGCATTTTTGGTAAAATTTTGAAAAAAAAACTTCAAAATTCAATTCCCCTACATTTTATATCCGATTTCATTTATTTTTGGTATGAGGCCTCCTAGGTAGGTCATGCGAACGACCTGTGCTTTTTTATTCGATCGAACTATTTTTGTATTTTGGCGGAGTTTTTGAAGAAAAAAGTTCAAAATGCATTTCCCGCTGTAAAATCCCCTATCTGATTTCATTTATTTTGGTGTGAGGTATCCCTAGATGTGTCGAGCATACGGCTAGTGCTTTTTGACTCAATTTGGGAATTTTTAATTTTTGGTCGAATTTTTATAGAAAATGCCTCAAAATGCATCTTCTTCTACAATTTTGATCCGATATCATTTATTTTGGGTATGAGGTATGCTTTAGGCGTTCGTGAATACGGCTTGTGCTTTTTGAGTCGATCAGGGAATTTTAGAAGAAAAAGACTAGATGCATTTCGTCCTACAGTTTTTACCAGATGTCATTTATTTTTGATATGAGCCGTCTCTAGGGGTCATGCATTCATCTTGTGCTTTTTGAGTGAACTGGAAAATTTTGAATTTATTTTCGGAATTAAAAAAAATTAAAATGAAACTCCTCCTACAGCGCATCGACGCAAGTTAAATGAACTTGCGCACTAGTCCGAAATAACAACCGCGCATGGACGCAAGTTACATAAACATGCGCAGTGGTCCGAAATGCGAACCGCGTGGCAACGCAAGTTAAATAGGCATGCGCACTGGTCCGAAATAAGAGCCGCGCATCGACGCAAGTTGAATAAACATGTGCACTAGTCCGAAATAAGAACCGCGCATCGACGGAATTTAAGTAAACATGGGTACTGGTCCAAAATAAGCACTGGGCATCAACGCAAATTAAATAAAGATGCGCAGTGGTTCGAAATGCGAACCGCGCATTAACATAAGTTGAAAAAACATGTGTAGTGGTCCAAAATGCGAACCGCGCATCGACACAAGTTAAATAAACATGCGCAGTAGTCCAGAATAAGAACCACGCATCAACGCAAGTTAAATTAACATGCGCACTGGTCCGAAATGCGAACCGAGCGTCAATGCAAGTTAAAAATAAACATGCGCACTGGTTTGAAATGCGAATTGTTTATCGGTCTATGTTCGTGTCCGTTTCTAAATAATTAATTATTTATCTAGGTCTTTGCCATCTCGTCTTTAGAAACCCAAATTTTTAGGGAAATGACCTTGCCCATGCACGCTAGAATCGGTCTTATCGCTTTTCGTAAGCTGGGACTTTGTACTAGAACAAACTTGTTTTGGTTATTGGAAAAACTTGATTGTTTGGTTTTTTTATCAATCTTAATTAACTCCAGGAAAATAGCCTTACTATCTTGAAGCTTTAGGACTAGGTAGAAGACGTTTTTACCTACCTGACTACTTCTTTTCTTTACTGATTGGCCAAAATTTATTGAAAATTTTGGCGAAAACCCCCCAAAAAATTAGCAATATATAAAGCAACTCCAGGAAAATAACAGTACTGTCTTGAAATTTTAGGCAAAGGTAATAACAAGCATTACTTTATACCAGGCTGTTAGAATTTTTACTTGATTGGCAAAAAAATTGGCGGAAATTTTAGCAGAAAAACAAATATTTTTCAATTAAATCTTAACGATCTTCAGGAAAATGGTCTAAAAGTCTTTAAAATTTAACAAAAAGGGTAGCAGGCGTTCCTACCTACATAACTGGTACAGTTTTTAATGATTGGCCAGAACTCGGCCTAAATTTTGGCGAAAACCAAAAAAAAATAAAACTCAAAGAAAATAGTCTGTCTCGAAATTTTGAAGAAGGGTGCTACTGGCTTTTAATTGTTTTGGTGATTGGTAAAAAAACGGCGAAAATTATGGCGAAAAGCCAAAAAAATTTCTGTAAAATTTTAACGAACTCCAGGAAAAGAAGATCATTGTATTGTAATTTTAAGTAACAGTAGTAGACACTACCACCTAATTGGCTATTGCTGTCTTCTAATTTTAGATAAAGATAGACATCATTGGTACTTACCTGGCTATTACTGTTTTACATGATTCGGAAAAATTGGCAGAAATATTGGCGAAAAAACCAGTTTCTTTCTAAAATCTTAACTAACGCCAGTTATATAACCTTACCTTCTTAAAATTTTGAATTAGGGAAGCGGATATTCGAACCCACTTTGCTATTGTCTCTGTCTCTCTCTTTTCTTTGTGATTCGCCAAACAAATTGCCGAAATATTAGCAAAGAAGAATTTTGTTGCCTGGCTTTGTTTTTTTTTTTTTTTTTTTGGCAATTTGCCAAAAAATTGGATGAAAAAATGGCCAAAAGCCAAATTTATTTACAATGCATCTTCTCCTAGGGTTTTCATGGCAACGTTCTATAATTTTGGTGGAAGATAGGGTGCATAAATGTCCACCTAGCTATTAATTTTTTGGCAATTCGCCAAAAAATGGCGAAAACAGATTTTCGTAAAATCTTAACTATTTCCAGGAAAATAGTGGTACTGTCTTGAAATTTTAAGTGAAGGTAGCATTCGTTACTACCTATCTGGGTAAGACTTTTTGGTTATTGACGAAAGTTTGGCAGAAAGTTTGGCGAAAAACAAAATAGTTTTCAGTAAAATCTTAACTAACTGTTGGAAAATAATCTTATTTTCTTGAAATTTTAAGCATATTTTTAATGCTTACAGTCTTTTGGGTAGGTGTTTGGGGATTTGATCCAGTCGTTTTCTCGCGTCGACATAAGCATGATCTGATGATTCAAGTAGGAATCCTTCAATGCGTTCTCTAGATGGATCGCCTACGTATCGTATAGAGTGAAGCTTAGGTCTATAAGAAGCTCAAAAGACGTTTTCCAGGCATTGTATTCCAAAGGATTTCCCGAAAACATACCAGGCTCTTGCGGCGGGAGTCGACTCGGGCTAGCTTGTTGACATAACACTTGAGCAAGCGTACCCATACTGTCTTGAGCAGCATGTAACGGTTTTTGCTTGTACTGACCAGTTGTATAATGTGTAGTCATATTCTAGCCGTAGGTAGTATCGGTAGTGTTCCTTAATATGAACGGCTGCGTGGTGTGGCCTGAATAGGCCGTACCTGTTCCAGCTGCCGTAGCTGTACTTCTTGGAACAAACGACTTTGCTGCATAGTTCAAGCTGTGTCCACCTGTAGTTGCGGTCGTAACGTAGACTGGAGGCACACCAGAGCTAGTTGTCAGTGTCTGAGAATATATATAGTTCCTTGTGAGCTTCTTCGTATATAATGTACCTTCTTCACCTTCTGCTTCGATGATTACAACCTTAGCTCTAAACGATCTGTGGCTGCCTCTACCAGACCGGCGGCTACTCCTTCGTGACCTGTTGCTGCCATTTTCTGAGATAGGTCATAGATGATCTTGGAGAGACGTCTAGAAAGCTCCCTGCTTTCTCGCTCAACTTCTTCTATGCGGTCATACGTTTTGTCTTCGTCCGGGTGCAAGGTCTGATATACTTCTTCTCCCAACCTTGATACTTCTTTCAGAGGGGTAGACAATATATGTCTCTCAGCTTTTAGTTGAGCTACGTCCTCCGATTCTGTCCCAAGTTCATCGATGAAGTTGGCCTCTTTTCGTCAGTTTGAAATAGCAGCTCTGATTTTCTTCTGGGTGAGTTCTGTTTGATACGGATACTCGCGGCCCTTTTCTGTTGGAACTCTTGGTCGTCCCTAACGTCGCCGTATCTAGTTGGGGATTTAACTGATTAAGACTAAATGCTGCAGCTGGAGTAATTTTTGATATTGTCCCTTCTTCAGCAGCATCCGTTGGAATTTTTTCCTCAGTAGCAGTTATAGTTATTGTCTCCTCTATCTTGGCATCGCCAGTTGATTGGGGTGTCATGGGTTGTCGACTTTTTGGCGTGTAATTTATTTATATTATCGCAAATTGTCCAAATTGAACCAATTTAATGCTACATACAAGTATCCGTCACCTTATTTCAGACAAGATTAAAAACAAGAATTCACAGTTACACTTTGAAAGGTTACCAATATCTTGAGAAATTTCCAGGTTTTACGGTTACCAACACTTGGCAAAGCACACAAATATGGTTACGCATAGGTCAAAGCTCTAACCCCCCTTTTTTATTAGATAAACGATCAACCAAGCTACTTCTCAGATTCACTTTAATTCAGTAATTATTTTCCAAAACGGAACGTTTTCTTTGACATTAGAATGCTCATATCACCAATAATTAACTTTACATAAGCAATATAAAACAACGAACATTTTGGTGAATCTCTAAACAGCCAATCTGGAACTAACATCGGCTTTAAAATATGTATATTCATTCTCAATAGAGTCCAAAAGGATAGCGTAGAGCGGTGTTGTGGCTCTCATAGATGCGGGTGAAGTGAGTATATAACGGCGTGTTTGATTGGCTGGCTTCGGAACAGGTGCCCGTTTTGAGCACGTATCTCCATAGACGAAGAGGACGTGGCGTTTTTTATGTGTTGACACTGAAGGTCAAGGCCGTTACCGGCTTCGGACAGAAAAGCGTGGGAACACAAACACATGAAGCTACTGTCACCACCACTCTTACTGTCAGCATTCCACTGCTGATATCTTCAACCAGTCAGCTGCTCAGCAATCACGTAATCACGGAAACTAAACTAAATTTGGTCAGCGCAGTAAAATAACAAAATTCACATTATGTCCTGATTTCTCCGTTCAAACAGGTATATCCACTGTATAGAGCAATTAATAGTTCTTGCCTTGGTGTGGTTGACAGAGTAGAAATCTTGGGCTGTTACAGTTGAATACACAGTTCTTGCGAGCACTGCTCATGCAAAACGGATATATTCTCCTTGTATCGCCAGCATGTGGTACAGTTCTGATCACTTTCGGCTGTTCTCATATTGAATTTAGTTGGCTTTCGGTAGAGATGCAGGGGTGTTCTTTGCTCACAATCTGAACTTAAAATATCCACAAAATATATCCAAAACACGAAATATCCAGAATAGTTTCTTGAGCTGTCGAAAGGCTTCTCTCCAGAAACTGGTTCGTGGCTTAAAACGTCAAATTGGCAAGTTTTTCACTGTAACTGGGATTGGAGTTCAACACGAATTGAGACACGTTTTCTAATTGATGCTTTCTTTATTTGTAGTCTTCGAAGTAACGTGAAAAAACTGTAAAAGAACATAAAACATGGCTACAAACTGACGTCTAAAATAGTACTTTCAAGCACCAAAGTACAATTAAATCTACTCAAACTGACATAGCTTTACAACTGTTACGAAAATAATTGAGCATGAGGACCCCGTACAAACATCAAAAATTACAAAGCACGGCGGGGATGAATATAGACAAAAGATACATAGCCAGAATCTATGTATAATATTAAATCAACTTTCATATAATACGTACATTTTTGCCTCATCATTTACACTAAAAACTCCAATTTTCCGACATTTTCAAATGCCACAATAAAGTTATCAAACATGGCGGCGATTTTGGATCATTTGCATCCGGGAATTTAGATAATGTTTTATTTTCTAAGTCACCATTTGATTGGTGACTAGACTGCCGTCACAGTATGACGAGAGTATTGATGCAGACAATACTCTCGTCAGACATCGATAATGGATTGCTTTCTTGTGTTTTACTACCCCAATTAGCAACACGACCTACTTTCTCTTGCAAAGATTCGCTTTTCAGCAAGTAAACATCGCGACTCCTCCAGCATTAAATCCGATTCAGAAGAGTTGAAAATTGTCACTTTTTGCCAGACTGAAAGCCTGTCTTTTATCCTGAATAAAACTTTAATAACATGCTGAATTTTTATAAAATTTGTAAGGTTGCAGCGAAACATCAAAATATTCAAAACACGAAGGGAGAGGCAGATCTTTTCTGACAAGCATTGCCAAAAATTGAGCAGACGTCGGTTCAACGGCAGCCGGGAGAGCAAGGGACTCATGTTTTATGCTTCCTTGTGAATGGGGCCGTACTTTTCGAGGGCCTTATCAAAATTCCTAGTTCTGGGCTTATATTTTAAAAATCTTTTACTGCTTCTTCAAAATATTTATAACTGAAAGAGGGTGGAAACCCTAGCGTTCTCACAGTGCTGTGACATTATTTTTTATGCATTTATTGCGTATGTTTTTGTATTGTATAAACATTATATACTTTTTCCTAGATGGGCACACAGTAAGCACGTTGATTATAAGAGAAATACGGATCTTGGTCGTTGTTGTTCAACAGCTAATTTCTGCAGCGATTCGATCTATTATGCATTTCAAGGTTTTGCTTCCAGACGCACTTATTGTTCCTCGAAAGCATCAGTGTTAGAAGAGCAGAATTTCATTATAAATTCGCCTTCTTTGTGCATATATGTTACAGGTAATTTGTGTGTTCAGGCAATTCGTGAACTGCCTGTAGGGGTCAGGCAATTCGTGAATTGGCTAAAATTTTCAGGCAGTTCGTGAATTGCCTGAAATTTAAGGGTTCCTTGTTCACAAGCTGCCTAAAGACGTTTCAGACAATTTGTGTGTCAAAATACCAAATTTGTTGATTTCTTTCTTTATAATAGAAATAATTGTAATTAAGGCATGTACTTGGCGAAATATAATACTTGTGGAAATATAATAGGGGGTCTTAGTATACGTGTCTTACCAGACCATGTTTCATAATTACAATTATGGCCAGAGTAAAACATTGTCGTATGGGCTCCAATTTCCGGAATAGGTCAATGGCCAATAATGTTTCTCAACGGAGTAGGGAATAAGTGGCCTATCACTTTCTTTCCAAGTTGCTCCGAGGTTTAGGTCATAAAAGTAACAACAAGTAAAGACCGTCGTTACTTGAAAGCAGGTCTAAAAATTGCAATTTAATTTCTTTTGATGAATTTAAAATTAAAGATTTTAACGGAGTCTGTCATTTCCAACCGGGAGAATTGCACGGAAATTAAGGGATTTAATTAATTCCAAATAAACTTCTATAATTAAATATAATCCAATCTAATGTGGAAGTTTACGGTTTAGAAATGCAATTATAAATTGATAAAACCGCTATTTAAGTATGGTGTTATGCCTTTTACTTGATACAATTGCAATTAACGAGCATCGGAGTGCAGTGCTATTATGCAACTGAGTGCGTGGTAAAATACATGCAAACT